>LGRX02035714.1:0-10785 GCA_001247695.2 Cymbomonas tetramitiformis
TCACGGTCGCGGGGGGGGCCAATGAAAACAGTGGAAAATGGGGGTGAGCCAGTGAAACGATGGTAGTTAAAAAGATGCTCGCGCACACCTTTCCTGTTTCTTAACAGTGCAAAATATAATTATTGGGGATATTCGGAGAAATCGGATCAGATACGGTTTTTTGATCGTTAATGTTCTATTGGTCGTGGGTAGCCGGTGAATGGAAATGCTCCGGCGGCCAATTGAATACGTTCCTTGTCTGTGATAACTCCGGCCGGTTCCGACGGTGAGCCGGTTGGGGCGTGCTAATCTAAAATCTGCTAGTTATAGTTACAGTATAAGTGTCTGTTTGTGAAAAGGCTGTGACCAATATGACGACGGCGTTTGAAAAGTTTTTTGGTTTTTTCTTTAGTTCGTGTGGCTAATATGACGATGGCGTTTGGAAAGATTTTAGAATGCTATGCATATCATGCCGATATGGCATGCTATGCTATGTCCCAAATGTTGGACAACATTTGCACCAAATGTCACCCAAATGTCGCCAAGGACAAATCCTGGATCATCAGATCAAAAAGTCGGGAACGGTTCAGAGAGACCACCGGCTAGCTGTTTACTGCCCCGTGGTGCTTGTCACAGTACTGTTTTCGAAAACAATACTATGACAAGTACTGACGCGGTTGAATTTTTTTCGATGCCCTCTTGTTCAATACTGATGATATCCTTCATATAATATCATCTTTGGGACCCAAACTGAGTTAACTTGTGCCCCATTGGTCGACAGACCACGTGCAGTGCTCTCGTTGGTAGCATGTTGTCACTCGGGTAGTACTTTATGTGATATAGTGGTTACGGCCTTGTGTGAAAAATGGTGTCACCTCTTTCGATTTTTTTTCTGAGAGATTTTGGCATCAAGTATGCCCCGCAATCATGCACATTGAAGATATGTAGTATGCCCAATGATGTGTGATTTCGTGGGCCCGCTGGCATACCGTGATTTGATGCAATTGGCATGATAACATCCACCCTACTACATGTGAAAAACCTAATATATATTCCAAGCGATCCAACGTGGTACAAGTAGCATGCTAAAATTCATTCCAACAGGTGCCCAAACGCCGTACATCGCCCAAATATGATTCAAAATGATATTTTGGACTATAACCAGCATCGAACGGGGCCTATACGTTGTCGGGGATGCATAGTTGAGTGTCGGATATGCGCTATGACCTCACAGTCAGCACAGATGTACGCGTACGCAAGTAGCATGCTAGGAATCACCCCAACGGGCGCCCTAGCGCCATATATCGCACGGGCATGACTCAATATGATAATCCGGACTATGAGACGTACTGATTTGGGCATGGTTGATATTGGAGGTGCATGATTGAGTGTTGGGGACGAGGTGCTAGGGCCTGGCAGACAGAGTACCAGTACGCATACACAAGTAGCATGCTCGCAATTATTGCAACGGGTACCCTAGCGCCGTACATCGCCCAAATATGATTCAAAATGATATTTTGGACTATAACCAGCATCGAACGGGGCCTATACGTTGTCGGGGATGCATAGTTGAGTGTCGGATATGCGCTAAGACCTCACAGACCGCACAGGTGTACGCGTACGCAAGTAGCATGCTGGGAATCACCCCAACGGGCGCCCTAGCGCCATATATCGCACGGGCATGACTCAATATGATAATCCGGACTATGAGACGTACTGATTTGGGCATGGTTGATATTGGAGGTGCATGATTGAGTGTTGGGGACGAGGTGCTAGGGCCTGGCAGACAGAGTACCAGTGCGCATACACAAGTAGCATGCTCGCAATTATTGCAACGAGTACCCTAGCGCCGTACATCGCCCAAATATGATTCAAAATGATATTTTGGACTACGAGAAACTAATTTTGTAGCCTTATGTGAGGGGAAATAATTTTTGGGAATTTAACGTGTGAGTGGGTCTAGCAGCTGAGTTGTAGTTGATCCTGGTTGGATATTTGGGTGGTTGCCGCCATTAAGACGCCATATATTCATATTAGGATGCCATGCGAGGTACATGGATGTGATATAACACTTTATAGGTCACATGGTTCCATGTATCGAGGAAGTTATGGCCGATTTGGCTTAGGGTGCGGTAGCGGGGAAAATGGTATAATTGGGCGGTGAGCGGCCACCACACCTTTCGATATGAATGGCACGCTTAATGCATCTTATGCACATGGATATGCCATGAGCACTTAAACTGACCAACTATACACACATATTGAATTTTAGAAGCCTTCACAACCGGGATACCATGACTTATGTGCTTATTATGCCACATGTTCGCGCGGAGCCAATTCAAAAAAAACAAATCCTCGAAAAAAGCGAATTTCAGATTTCTGGCGGGTGTGGCTCATATGCCATCGCCGTGCGGGGCCTAATCCGTATCAATCACGCAAGTGAGTTGCAAAATACCTTACATACCTTCCAATTTCGAAACATGGTGGTTGGTTTGACCTCCAAGGCCTCGGAAGAGGGTCTCCCAAGGGTTCTAGTGTTTAGTACTTGTCACAATACTGTGCGAATTAATTAATTTTCAGGCTTTGCACCCCTTGAAAGCATGCCGTATAAAAGCGTGTCTAAATCCATTTCTACTCTATAGTATCGTCGAAAACAAATCAATAGGGTCCTAAATGATTTTTCTAAGCTGTCATCTGACCGATCTAGCCTTATAAGATGGCCGCTAGAGTGATTCAATTCATGAGAACCACGATATCTACTAGCTACATAGAGGGGTACGGAAAAAGGCGGTACGATCACTGCAGGTTGAACACAGGCAGTGAAAGGACTCGAGGATAATATTACGGGAGTAAGGAGTGGCGGCTTACGCCGCCAAGTTATTACTGCGGGAAGATTGTCTGAGAGGGGCGCGTGTCGCAGTGTCATCATCATAACGTGTGACACCGCGACCGCAACTACGATGCTTCAGGTGTGAGTGACACAAGGAGTCACATACTACTAGATACTACTATAGGGTACCTAATATTGTACTCTACGTGACACTACCTGACTACGAAGTGGTCACTAAAGATGAAGCACTACCCATTCAATGGAAGGGTACACTACGGTATGCATGCTAGAAAATACGTCTAGGGCACTACCGATTTACGTACAAAAAGCACACTCAGCAAATTACCTCTAAGGCACTACCAAGTAAAGTGCTTCTAAGCACTACCTACGAAAGGGATCGCGACGTGTGATCGTAGAATGTTGAAAATGTTGATTGTCGTTCTCAAAGATAATTTCAGGTCCCTCGAAGATCATCACACGCCATGGGGACGTGGAGAAGGGTCAAAACTGAAAACTGGCCTTGGCAGATCGCGCGAAGTAATTTGGCTGTAAAATGTCGACCATGCCCACACTTAACACGTCGAATTTTCTTGAAATTGAGGCCGTTGAGGAACAACTTTTGAGGGGTTTGGCTGTTCAGGTTGGTGTCGATGAATCCCAACTTCCAGAGGCGTAGAGAGGAGAGAAGGGTCGACGAACGCGATGGGGCTGAAAATCTGGCCAGAAAATCTGCCAAATGGCTGATTAGTAAAGAATGACGAAGAAGACAAAGAGGTTGAGGAAGATGTACGGTTTACGGGAAACCGGTTCCCAAGAGTCCATTCAGTTTACGAAAAGGGCAGCGCGTTAAAAATACCGAAAGGTCAAAAATAGCACTACCGACGATGAGAGGTGGATGGCACATCCGATTTCCAGATCTGAAAGAGGGGGTCACTGAAAATGCGGCAGGTCGCGGGGCGCAGCAGGTCTGCGAAATTCCAGGCTGGCGGCGGTTGCTGCTGAGAGGTTGTCATCGAATGACGTTTGTCGCCAAAGTGGGGTCACTACTCCCATCGAAATGGCTGAATTTCCGGGGACACAAATTCCGGAAAAGAGAGATTGCTGCCGGGGTCACCACTCCCTTGTGGCAGCGAGATAAAGTTTGCAGCGGTCGCGTTGGCCGAGATCATTGCAAAAACCATGCCGGCTGTAAAAATGAAGCTAGTAAACGCGGAAAATCTCAAGATTTCGCGAATCAGAACCTGGAAAATACAGGGGAAGCGTAAGCGAGGCCCATAACCTCATGAGAACCACGATATCTACTAGCTACATAGAGGGGTACGGAAAAAGGCGGTACGATCACTGCAGGTTGAACACAAGCAGTGAAAGGACTCGAGGATAATATTACGGGAGTAAGGAGTGGCGGCTTACGCCGCCAAGTTATTACTGCGGGAAGATTGTCTGAGAGGGGCGCGTGTCGCAGTGTCATCATCATAACGTGTGACACCGCGACCGCAACTACGATGCTTCAGGTGTGAGTGACACAAGGAGTCACATACTACTAGATACTACTATAGGGTACCTAATATTGTACTCTACGTGATCAATCTCAGTACTTGTGACAGTGACACTGTTCCACGGGGCAGTAGCCATAGCTGGGTGCGAAGATCGTGTATCGCCGGATTGGAATATGCTGCATTTTCCAATCACAGACACTGTTCAAGATGGGGTCGTCTAGTTTTCAAACGTTTATATTTTTCAAACGACGCGGACGCGATCTGTACACACGAGCAAGCTTTTATGATGTTGTCCACGTCGGACCGACGCGCGTTTGCCCGAAATATTCCTTTTTAAGTCGTTTCACACGTTCGATAAGGCGAATGTCGATTTTAATCTGATCGCGCGGACTGTGATTTATAGATTTAATAACTCGTCTGAAAATGATCGCCGGGTCATACGGAGACTGTATGACCCGGCGAAACGAATCTTATTTGCTTCTCGACAGTGTACCAAAATCCGGTGTAGCACAGGCCTAAGTAATTTTCTCGCCACTCCTTCCCAACGGGAGCGGTTTAGAAAGGCGAACCTAGCGATCATCCCATTATGATTATCGGGAAATCCTAATCCATTGGATCAACAGCATCACTGCGACTGGTGCTCGTGCTGTCCAATGTTTCCGTTCGGGTCACCACCTGACATGACACCTCATCGACACTCACTCCACGACTCGACTGGGCGGATGATCCATTCCTTATTTCCCCTTTGAAATTAAAAAGATGTCTGAAGGTATCAAGGAACGACCTCATTACCCGCTAACCGTCTGTGAGAGCGCCAAAATAGTCATGTGCTATGCGATGCACAAAATGATGGAAGGGAAACGTTACTCCTTGACATAGTCACGAGCGGTCGGAAAAGCGTCGGTCGATTCTTGCGCTGGACTTGCCGTGCGCAGACGCAACAACTCGACATGGATCCTCCTGACGTTCCATACGTCACCCCTGGTGAGGGTGTATTGATGCAAGCTCTCGAGCATAGAAACTCTCTTCTGCGTCGTGCTTACGTTGTCATCTCGAATTTAAAGGTGAGAACACGTGCGGGACGCCCGCTTCAGGCTTTAATTGCGTGTTCCTCATTTCACCATAGTAAAGTGCGGCGTTTGAAAGGACGTTCGTATAATTCGAATGCTGCTTCATGTTCCCAGAATCACTTTGCTGCTCCAAATATCTTACCTTAACATGCAAATATTAATAGCGCGAAGTCCGTTCTGTGAGGAATATTGCAGTGCAGTTGTGCATCTCAGTCGGTTCCGGATACCGGTCAAGGTTTGAATTTCGTCCTGAATCAAAGTCTCAGAAAGGAAACGTGATTATGTGAAGATGCTACTTGAATTTATTTCGGTTCTTGTATCTTCTCGCAGATTGAGGCCAAAGATGTCGGCGAGTCTGAATTGCTGAAGGCCTCTTCCCCGAGCAGCGTAGCCGGCATTCAGGTACGGGTAGCATTTAACCGTACAGCTGTATCACAATAGGAGTGCCGTAGAAATTATTAGCCTTCGAAGAAAGACTCGGCACAGCTAAAAATTGCAACTTGAGCAATAAGTGTCGGGAAGATGTTGGACATCTTCGGTGTATTACTTCCTCCCCACCAGCTTTGATCTCGTTGCCCACGCCGCTTGAATCTTTTCTCGGCTGGAAGTCTATCACGTTCACCCTAGGAACCTAAGATTAGCTCTCTCATGTTTCTTGAAACAGAGGTCTGAGAATTTTAGGGTGCGGCGACGGGTGGACAGACCGAACTCGGAAATGTGCTGGGTCAGGGCGCAGGTAAAGCTCTCGGAACATCTTTGCCAAGAAATCATCTCAGATTCACTGTTAGCCTTCGTAGCCTTCGTATCAGTGTCTGATTTTCATCCATACGTTGTACTCTTGTGCACAGACGCGAGGACACGACTCGTATCAGCCAGCGAGGAGCTGTACATCGGCTACTCGTCCCGCACCTCGCCCGTTCGTCGTAGCTGGGAATCCTTTGATGGAAACTTGAAATCTCAGGGCCAGGGGGAAACATACGTCATTCAAACGCCCGCGAGCTTCATGGGAGACTCTGAAGAGCACCAGAGGCTCGAGTCCCTGGAGTGGATGAGGTCCCCCCGCAACCAAGGTGCTAAAATCACGTCCGATTCTCATCCTCCCTGAAGCGCTAGTGCCATGTTCCCTCGCCTCGGTTCCGTTCGGAACCCCGCGGTTTTCTCCCTTCCCTCGCGTACATATCAAAAAGCATCCGGTCGCCATAGGGAGACGATGAGGAATCTCGGAGGTCTTCGGAATCTAGATTGGACATGGCTGACGTCCCTCCGCCCGTGTTGAGCGTGCAAAGACCGTTTGACGTCGCAAGGCGCTCCTCGAAGCGTCCAGCTATCGGGGCCTTGTGGGGTGACACCTGCGGTAACCTCGCTAACCCAAGAGGGGTGGCCAAGAGGGGTGGCCAAGAGGGGTGGCCAAGAGGGGTGGCCAAGAGGGGTGGCCAAGAGGGATGAGCCAGTCGCACTCACGGCTTGCCTCATGACGTGGCTGCATTTTACACGCTGCACTTAGCAGGCATGCAAGCCTTGAATAGTGAGAGTTCATGCGACTTACGGCTCGGTCGTGTGCGGGGACTACGGAGCAGGGGGCGGAGACGGTGCAACTGACTTGTCGGAGGAGGATATCGGCCGTCTTTTGCGGAGCCGGGATGAGCGGGACGCGAGGCCTGTGATGCAGAGCGAGGTGGTGCTCAAGGAGGCGGAGGTGGTGTATGCGACTGCCAGGGCGCACGCAGAGGGGAATCGGGCCGAGAGAGAGGCGCACGTAGCAGTGGACATGCTGCATGAGGCGGCAGAATCCGGCCGGGCCGCGCATCGCTGGGCCAGCGTCGCTGACATCGCCAATGCGGTGCTCTCCAATGCACTGCAAGGTAGCGGGCATATGTGGGGCGCCTGCCCACACGGCACGAAGGGGAGGGCAGATCCCAAAGTCCGATAGTTGCCGCAGCTCTTCACATGACTCTGCTATGTCGTGCCGCGAGAGCGGGGCAGCCACGAGAGGGGGGGTCAGCCACGAGAGGGGTGTGTTGGGAGGAGGGTATGGGAAGTGCAGGCATTCACCACTTGTTATTTTATGAGAAAGGGTTGCATTGCGGGAGGGGCCGAAAGGTGCAGGCGCTCAAGGCGTTCTTCCAGTCGATGACTTGGGAAGCACATCGTCTTCCTGCCGCTCACCTGCTCCATTACCTGGGCGTTCACCTGGGCATTCACCCCTACACTCGCCCTCGCGTCATGGGCATTCACCCCTACACTCGCCCTCGCGTCATGGGCTCGGGTCTCAGGAGCTGGATGTGGCACGGCGCGAGGCAGAAGCCGCGTATTCAGCGCTACACTCGCCCTCGCGTCATGGGCTCGGGTCTCAGGAGCTGGATGTGGCACGGCGCGAGGCAGAAGCCGCATATTCACCCCTACACTCGCCCTCGCGTCATGGGCTCGGGTCTCAGGAGCTGGATGTGGCACGGCGCGAGGCAGAAGCCGCGTATTCAGCGCTACACTCGCCCTCGCGTCATGGGCTCGGGTCTCAGGAGCTGGATGTGGCACGGCGCGAGGCAGAAGCCGCATATTCAGCGCTACACTCGCCCTCGCGTCATGGGCTCGGGTCTCAGGAGCTGGATGTGGCACGGCGCGAGGCAGAAGCCGCGTATTCAGCGGCGCGCGCTTCCATCCAACAGGCAGAAGCACAGTTTGAGCAGCTCAAGGCTGCCGGGCAGCTCCATGTATTCCCCTATTTCCCCTCAGCTCCTTTGCAGCCCTGCGACTGTCTTATAGGTTTGACGGGCATATCCCAAGAGATGAGCCCCAAATACACATGAACTTGAGAGCAATGCATGAAATTGCATGTACAGACGGGAGCTGATGTACATATTTGGCTCATTCCCTGATGCCTGCTGTACGCGTTGTCGGGATGCACGCCTCTGCTTTCAGTGCACTGACGACGAGACTGCTCAGCTTTGTTGCCAGAGGTTGAGATCCTCCGGATGGCCAATTAACGCTGCTCAAGAGTGAGCTGTGCTCGACAGAATTCTATATTCGCCTTATTTATGTGGCTGGAAAGCTCCTTGGTGAAGATGGATCTTTGGGATTTGCCATGGCAGGGCGCTGTGGAGGCGTCAAACGAGGCCAGGCATTGGAAACAAAAGGCGGAGGAGTCTGCCCAAGAGTTGCAGAGGTACGGGGTCCACTCCGATGTTCCCTCATACATGGCGCTGCTGCCTACCAGGAACCTGTTTGTAGCCGAGCACGTGCTGCAGCGTTTCCTTGTCACCTGCGGTTAGCCAATTTGCTGAGGCAAATAAAGTTGCTGTGAAGGGTTGCAAAACCTTAAATGTGGCGTTTGGTTCTGCCTTGCCCCTAAAGTTTCCGTGGAGAATACGATTATGAAGGCCCCAATGCATGAAAAGCTTGGCATTTTAAGGGCCAAACTAATAACAGACCTGTAGCAAGCCCTAAATACACTGAGGAAACCCTAAGTACATTGAGTAACCCCTAAATTCACTGCGGAAACCCCACATACACTGAGGAACCCCTACATACACTGAGGAAACTCTAAATACACTGAGGCAACCCTGCATACACTGAGGAACCCCTACATACACTGAGGAAACCTAAATACACTGAGGAAGCCCTAAATACACTGAGGAAACCCTAAATACACTGAGGACACCCTAAATACACTGCGAAAACCCTAAATACACTAAGGAAACCCTAATTACACTGAGGAAGCAGCTTCCACTGTTGTGAGTGATATCAATGACGGCTCAGACAAATACTCTCACCGTGCACGATTTGAAGGTTTGTTCGGTACAATTCTTTGAAGAGTAAGCTCAAGTGACGGGGACAGATGTCCTATGCCTTAGATTCAATGGGGGGAGCAGAGGGTGGAGATCACCTTCTGCCAAACCCTAACATCGATGTGGGAAACCCGTTTTTTTTTAATGGCATGTTGATGGCCTGAGGCATACTGGCTGGTGCCATCAATAGTCACACGCATGGTACACTGTATAACCGACATGGGCAAGTTTGCGCGTGTGTCTGTCTTCATTGTAGAGTGCACGATGCCGCGATGCATGTTGCGCGCGGGGATAGTGGTCCGAAAGTCTCTACGGGAAGCCCTAATTCTGAGAGAGTTTTGAAATCTGTAGGCATACGCTCGAAGGGCATGCCTGAACATTGACAAAGCGCTGCACTGCTGAAGTTTGCATTTTGCGTCTCGGGCGTGTTTGCAGATTGAAAGACGCCACAGCAATCCAGCAGGTTACCCCAGCGCACATTGTGAGCCTCGGCTGCCGAAGATTTTCGACAATCTGTTTGCTTGCTGCTGGAACCTTGGCAAAGCTTTTCCATAGATGCAGGCCTGAAATCCTTCCCCGTGCGAGCATTCGAAATTCGAATCTTTCAATGCCCCACCTTCAGGATCAAAAGCCTTTCTTTGACTTTAGTTGAAAGTCCCGACTCGTCCTCCTCTCAGACGATACCAACGTCCCTCGCAGCCAAATTTCTCGATAGCAATCAAGCGTCTTCTGCCTCCGCATTTGATATCGTAGCCTTCTCCGCGCCAGACTATGAGCAATAAGCTGAGCGATAAGCTGAGGATGTGCTCCTATCCTCTCACCCTATTTACACTGCACATACTGGGGTTGCTTCTCTGGCAGGGCGCCTTTTACGCCCACTAAATATGCAAGGCTCTTGTGGGGATGACACTCGAACGCAGGGCATAATGGAACGGGAGGGCCAACGGGGGCTAATGCATGAGGCCCTGGCACATGACGCAGCGCGTAATGAGGCGGAGGCCATCTTTGCCAGCACCCGAGCGCTGGTGCGAGGGCCTTGGCATGCTATCTGCCACAGTTGCTTGTTGTACTGCGGATTTTGTCTGGCGTAGGGAACGGCCGCGGCTGCGTGCTGTTAAGATGCAGATCTCCAGCTGTTACCACTGAGTGCTGCATGTAGTATCTGCTGCGCGCCCATTGGATGCCCACTCCTCGCTCATCGTTGTGAGCCCTGTGGGGCTTGCTGACCACAAAGGGGTGGTTGTGTCTTGTGTCACATGTGCGTTTTGGGGTTGCTACGCGCTCGGGCGATGGAGGAGTACGCATGGGCTGAAGGATTGACCACAAGGTGTGAACGATGTCCGGCAGATGGCGCAGGAGGAGGCGGCCATCATTCATGAGGGGAGCAATCTCGGAGGCGCAGAAGCTCTCGCAGCTACCGCAAGCCAGTGGTACCAGCAAGCGCTACATTCCGCTGCCAAGGTGACTCAGGACTCTGTTGTGGGGCTCAGTCCCTCGCAGAAGCAGGGCGGGCTGCGCCTGCGCACGCAGGCCGGGGTATTCCACAGCCACGGGCATCTCGTGGGGGAGCTGCTGCGTCCCTCGAGCCCGGGGTATTCCACAGCCACGGGCATCTCGTGGGGGAGCTG
>LGRX02035714.1:14776-45335 GCA_001247695.2 Cymbomonas tetramitiformis
CCCGGGGTATTCCACAGCCACGGGCATCTCGTGGGGGAGCTGCTGCGTCCCTCGAGCCCGGGGTATTCCACAGCCACGGGCATCTCGTGCCGTGGGGGAACTGCTGCGTCCCTCGAGCCCGGGGTATTCCACAGCCACGGGCGTCTCGTGGGGGCGCTGCTGCGTCCCTCGAGCCCGGGGCATTCCACAGCCACGGGCATCTCGTGGGGGAGCTGCTGCGTTTCTCGAGCCCGGGGTATTCCACAGCCACGGGCATCTCGTGGGGGAGCTGCTGCGTCCCTCGAGCCCGGGGTATTGCACAGCCACGGGCATCTCGTGGGGGAGCTGCTGCGCCCCTCGAGCCCGGGGTATTCCACAGCCACGGGCATCTCGTGGGGGAGCTGCCGCGTCCCTCGAGCCCGGGGTATTCCACAGCCACGGGCGTCTCGTGGGGGAGCTGCTGCGTCCCTCGAGCCCGGGGTATTCCACAGCCACGGGCATCTCGTGGGGGAGCTGCTGCGTCCCTAGCGTCCAGGGTGGAGGGTTCAACTGAGCGAGACCCTCACACGGCTGTTTCGGTGCTTCATATCTTTGAGGAGGAGGCCAGCAGGTAAGTGAAAGCCCTTTTGCATATGGTGATGTCGCTTTTCGGTGGATGCCGCAGGTGGAAGCCTTCAAGACGTTACAGAGCTCAGAGAGGACCGCATCAAGCCGGGTGCCCCCGATGTTGGAGCTTGCTGACGGTGGAGCAGGGACGTCACCCGGCCCGCAGGTTCGCACTTGGAACTCTGTAGGTTGTCCGCGATAGCGCGAAGCGGACGAGGTGTTCGGAGACGGCATCGGCTCCTCGTGTGCTCACTTCCGCACTGTGCACTCGCTGCGGAGGACGCAACGGCAGCACGCTGCGCACTCCTCCGACTGTCCCCTACCTGAATATTCAAATTCAGCATAGAGCCCATGCTGCTTCGATGCGTCGTTAGAGCTCACACCAGGAGCTGGGAGATGGGCAATGGGTGGGCCCTGATGTGGGCTGCGAGAAGAGAGGCATCCCGGAGGGTTGGCTTCAGTTGGCGTGGACATCCTTACCCCCCTTCATGTGGTGAGGGGAGTGCGCAGTGCTCGTGCGTCAAGGTCTTGCTGGATTTTTTCTTGAATTGATGACTGCACACAGCCCCCGCGTCTGACGATTTGTGTATTGTTGGGGGAGCAGAAAGGGACTGACACGAGTCCACCACATCACGTGCAGGGCCCCGCATTGACATTTGAGGCAGAGGCGGATACGGTGGCGCACGTGCAACGAATCGAGGAGGCACAGTGCGCAGTGGCGGACGTGCGGCAATGCGAGGCAGCAGTGGCGCGGGCGCAAGTGCAGGAGGCGGAGGCGGAGGCGGAGGCAAAGCTTCTGAGAGGTGGTGGGAAACTGCGGGAAGCAGCGGCTGCGGCGATGATGGGGAAGCAGTGGAAGATAAGAGCGGCGGATGTGCGCTCCTGCCCGCCCCTGTATGAGGCATCGCGGTGCAGGGATGTGAATGTAACACCTTAGTTATGTGAGCAACGTGGCTGGTGCATAGCAGCTTCTCATGATCTCTTGAAAGTCCGCAACTGCAGCGATTTTGTAGGGGATCGTCCTTCGGAGGGCGTCTGAAGGGTGCGCATGCGAGGGTCATGTGGCAGGCGTCAGAGGCGCTGCAGAAGGCGCAGAGTGTGGCGGGCGCAGCATGCGCGGCGGCGCTGGCGGTGGCATCGGAGGACACTCCGACATCGGAGGCTCTGGCGCAGGCGCTGCTGGCGGAGGGGGAGGCGGAGCGGCTGCGCGCCTCGGGCAAGGCCTCCGACGCGATGGCGGCGGTGGCGGTGGCGCAGCGGTGGTGGAAGAAAGCGTCGGAGGTGCGGGGCAGGGCTCTCTTTGCTCGATGCAACATTCGGCGGATGATGTGGGATGTGGAAACGCCTGGCGAGGGGAGGGGTGCATGCAGAGCGGGGTTGGGCAGGGGCAGGGGGAGCATAAGGGGATAGGGCGCGGGGTGGCGGGGCCTACAGGTGGCGGGAGGGGCGGAGGTGGCGATGGATGGCAGTGGGGCTTCCGTGCTGCAGCTGGAGCGCATGGCGCTGCTGGACCCGCAGTACTGGGCGCAGCTGGCGAAGGAGGCAGAGCTGCAGGCGGTGGAGGCCGAGGCGGAAGCTGCGAGGCTGGAGAAGGCGGGAGACATGCAGGGTGCGGTGGGGGCGGCCAGGCTTGGGAAGCGGTGGCGCAGGCAGTGCACAGAGGTGAGGGCTGCAGGTCTAACTTTGAGCCGAATACATCGATGTGCCCTCCATTTGGGGGTGGTATTGCTTGAGCTGCTTGCAGGTTCTGACGCGTGAGGCACCGTGGGGGGTTTCTGCCTTACGCAGGCGGAGCAGCAGCATGACAACAATAGAGGCGGCCGCGCAGAGGAGTCGGTCACGTTCGTGTCCTGCGAGGGCGTGCTGAGTCAGGACTGGTGGGATATGGAGGCGGAGACGGAGCACGCGGAGCAGCAAGCCCGGGAGACGGAGGAGCGAGCGAGTGCGCTGGAGCGGCAGGGGTCGGTGGCGGAGGCGGCGGGGATGCGGATGCTAGGGTCAGCGTGGCAGGTGAAGGCTGAGCAGACGAGGGAGGCCGCGAGGAGGGCAAAGGAGGCCGTGCAGAGTGCCGGCCAATTCGAGGTGCTTCAGTTGGAGGAGACGCAGCGCGCGAAGGAGGAGGTGCGGCGACGGGAGGCGGCGCTGGAAGATGCGCAGATGCAAGAGGCGGAGGCGGAGGCGGAGGCGGAGCGGCTGAGACGCGCGGGCAAGCTGCAGGAGGCGGCATCCATGCGACTTATGGCGAAGCACTGGAAGGATAAGCTTACGGAGGTGTGGAGGCTGCGACTAATTACATGAATATCGTTTTTGCATTTTTTGAAAATCCTGTTGGTTTATGCAAAAGCATCTCGCCTAGCATGCAAATCGCTGTGCTCAGTAGAATGTTTTTGATTCTTTACTTTCGCTAGCATTGTGGATCTCAGGATCTCTACGAGGCCTTGTCCATGTAGACATCTTCGTTCATCTTTGCTCCATTCGATTTTCGAAATCTCGGCTTTCACTTTGCGGTGTGCCATTACACCTTTGCATTGCAATCTGCCACTTGTTTTTTTGACGGTTTATTGATGAACGCCTATCATGTACAGAGTACATCACAGTCATCACTTATGTGTACTGTAGGCTCTCTGTTTTGGCTCTCATCTGGTCCATTGCAGTCACCTGGCAGTCATCATACAACACTGCGATTAAGTATGCGAGTAAGCGATTTGTCCCGGTCGGTCAGTCTAGGGAGCTTGATAGGGTTTGTGGCTTTCATTCCGTCTGATGTGCTTCCACTTGAACTGCGTAGTTGCTGAGCCATGGGTTAAAATTTTGCATTCATGTCCATGATATCGATGCTGGACTTCTTTTCTATGTTCTTTCAGGCTCAAGCGGGTTTACAACTGCTTGCTGTGAGAAATGCGAAGACTGAAATGCGTGCTTATCTTTATTCAAAGCTATTTTACTTTTAGAAAGGCTTACTCATTTCTCCTCCGAGCTATCTTTCACACTCTCAGACCATTGGCTGAGGGAGTGCCTCTCAAGTTTTGCATGATTTCACGTGCCGAAGGATTCGCGCAAAGTGCACCTCTCTCCTCCAAGCATCATGTGCAAGATCTTGAGGAAGGCGTCGAAACGCTCATCCGTCCTTTTGGCAGCTTTTCATGTCCATTAAATACCACCCCAAATCCTGGACTGTCGCCCCAATACTGCTGCATTTTCGACTTCCTATGACTATGACACAATGGTGCTAGGAACAACGTTCACACTGACAACAACACTGCAGCAAGAAAGTTGAGGATGCAGCTTGACGATGTGTTGTTGATTGGGAGGCAGGCTGCGCAAGCGCTTGAGAGGGCTAAGACCTTTGTGAGCGCCGCTGATGCCGCTCTGGTCACTGCCGATGAAAGCAACAGTGCAAGCTGCGATGTTGGCGTGGAGCGTGTGCAACTGTTTGAGGAGGCCTGCCGCGCTAAGGAGGACGTGCGGCAGTGTGAGGCCGAGCATGAACGAGCGACGGCCCAACATTCGGAGGCTGCGAAGGAAGAAGAGCGACGGAGGCGCGCGGGCAAGCTGCAGGAAGCGGCGGCGGCGGGGATGATGGCGAAGCACTGGAAGGAGAGGTTGTACGAGGTAGTTGGATCCAATGATATTCGTGTGGTCAATGCTTGTGTGGTTTGTATGTGCTAAAAGTTGCTGCGTGTACGCACTGAAGAATCGATTTCGAAATGACTGCGTTTGTGCATGTGGCAGGCGTCAGAGGCGCTGCAGAAGGCGCAGAGTGTGGCGGGCGCAGCATGCGCGGCGGCGCTGGCGGTGGCATCGGAGGACACTCCGACATCGGAGGCTCTGGCGCAGGCGCTGCTGGCGGAGGGGGAGGCGGAGCGGCTGCGCGCCTCGGGCAAGGCCTCCGACGCGATGGCGGCGGTGGCGGTGGCGCAGCGGTGGTGGAAGAAAGCGTCGGAGGTGCGGGGCAGGGCTCTCTTTGCTCGATGCAACATTCGGCGGATGATGTGGGATGTGGAAACGCCTGGCGAGGGGAGGGGTGCATGCAGAGCGGGGTTGGGCAGGGGCAGGGGAGCATAAGGGATAGGGGCTGGGTGGCGGGGGCCACAGGTGGCGGGAGGGGCGGAGGTGGCGATGGATGGCAGTGGGGCTCCGTGCTGCAGCTGGAGCGCATGGCGCTGGACCCGCGGTGCGCATAGCTGGCGAGGAGGCAGAGCTGCAGGCGGTGGAGGCCGAGGCGGAAGCTGCGAGGCTGGAGAAGGCGGGAGACATGCAGGGTGCGGTGGGGGCGGCCAGGCTTGGGAAGCGGTGGCGCAGGCAGTGCACAGAGGTGAGGGCTGCAGGTTGGGGTGGGAGGGGAGTGGTGGCGTGCGGGTGATATCGCACGGGCTCGGCCACGCCTAGGCCTGAAGCCTTGATGCTATATATGTATTTTGATGCCATGGGGGGATGATGTTCTATGAGCATGCTGTGAGCATTGCGTGCTTCTGTTTGAGGATTATTATGGGAAACAAGAATGCAGCAACGGAGGTCAACCGTGGCAAAGGCTTGGATGCCTGCACGTATCACATGGAGGTGATTGCAAATGGGGTGGGGCGGAGGGCGCCGCTGCGCTCAAAGCGGTGCATCCCTGTGTCAGGTATTGGGCAACAACGTGGGAGCACGTGGTGAGAGGGGTATGGTGGAGAAGATGACGGGCTCGGGGATGGCGGTGGCAGGCTGTGGCGCAAGAGGAGGCCAGCAGCCGGAATGGCGATGGCGACATCAGCGCGGGTGCGGAAGAGGCATTGCTGCTGGGGGCATACGAGGGCGTGCTGAGTCAGGACTGGAAGGAGATGGAGGCGGAGATCGAGCACGCGGAGCAGCAAGCCCGGGAGACGGAGGAGCGAGCGAGTGTGATGGAGCTGCAGGGGTCGGTGGCGGAGGCGGCGGGGATGCGGATGCTAGGGTCGGCGTGGCGGGTGAAGGCTGAGCAGACGAGGGAGGCCGCGAGGAGGGCAAAGGAGGCGGTGCAGAGTGCCGGCCAATTCGAGGTGCTTCAGTTGGAGGAGACGCAGCGCGCGAAGGAGGAGGTGCGGCGGCGCGAGGCGGCGCAAGCGCAGGCGCAAGCCCAAGAGGCGGAGGCGGAGGCGGAGGCGGAGCGGCTGAGGCGCGCGGGCAAGCTGCAGGAGGCGGCGGCGGCGGGGATGATGGCGAAGCACTGGAAGTCCAAGGCTGCTCAGGTGTGCTGAGCGATGAACACGCACTGAGGAGATTTGTGAATGACAAGCCGTTAACAAATGGCATTGAAGAGTGCGGAGCTTGTTGTGAGCATCGCAGATGATACGATGCCAGTAGGGTACTGTGTTTGTGTGGGAGTTGACACTGGTATGTGGCCTGAGTAAACGTCGCTGGGTTTTTGTTTTGTACTTTGGAGCCTTACTTGGCTTTTACCTTTCACCGTCATTCACACCTGGAGCTTTGGCTTTGGCATTGTTGCGGTAAGGTCGTGCCGGGCTAAGTGCATTGGAATCATGTGACGCGCGCAGTAGTATTCTGGTAAAAGTATGTGACGCGCGGAGTAGTATTCTGGTAGAAGGCAGTTATGCGGTTACCCCGGAGAGCTGATTGGGTGGGGTGCGCGATGCACTTGGAGGGTGGATGCAGGCTGTGGAGGGGCTCCACCAGGCGCAGCGTGTGCAGCGGGTGGAGGTGGCGCAGCGCGCGAAGGGGGAGGTGCGGCGGCAGGAGGCACTGGCTGTGCAAGCACAGGTGCAAGAGGCGGAGGCGGAGGTGGAGGCGGAGCGGCTGAGGCGCGCGGGCAAGCTGCAGGAGGCGGCGGCGGCGGGGATGATGGCGAAGCACTGGAAGTCCAAGTCCTTGGAGGTGTGCATTTGTTGTTGGATGACGATGGGAGCGCTCATGGCAGTGCGGGTGTTACGTGCAGCCCAAGGGGGGTGGTAGGCCACCGGGGATGCAGAAATGAGTCAGCCCAGCTGTAGGGACTTTCACGAACCTGCAAGTTTCTTTACCCGAGGGAGTGGCGGGGGTGGGGAGCTTATATGAATTGGTAGACTCGGCGCCCAGAGGCACGCGCAGAATGGTGAACACGATCTGTTGCTGCTTTACATAGCAGGATCATTTCGACGTTTTACTTTCAGCAGTTTATTGCAAACGACACAGACCATCACTTCTTGATGTCTTGAGTGTTTGAAAAGGTTTGCCGCCGCCGATTGGCGTCACAATTCTTACTGCAAAGCTATGTCCAATTACACACCAGAAACCTTACACTGCGGGGTTTTAGACTCGGTCGCTCCCTCCTACTGTATGTTTGGTCGGGGAAAACTAATTAAAGCAGATACTTCCCCACCCCGTCGGGCCTGTCAACTCTTTCGACGGGCCCGGGTCTCGTCGACTCGAATTTCTGAATTCTCGCCTCTACCGTTATGACTCTATGATGTCATACACCGCTTTTTTCAAATATTTGTGTTTTCTGCAGTCCGGGCATAGATACTGCAGTTTCAGGCCCTTGATTCCTCTCCGCTACACTTCCTGGAATGATCCCATTTGTCAGTTCTTAGATGTGGCGCTGGCGCGATGTGGGCATGATGGGAGGGGCGCGTGTGGCAGGCGTCAGAGGCGCTGCAGAAGGCGCAGAGTGTGGCGGGCGCAGCATGCGTGGCGGCGCTGGCGGTGGCATCGGAGGACACTCCGACATCGGAGGCTCTGGCGCAGGCGCTGCTGGCGGAGGGGGAGGCGGAGCGGCTGCGCGCCTCGGGCAAGGCCTCCGACGCGATGGCGGCGGTGGCGGTGGCACAGCGGTGGTGGAAGAAAGCGTCGGAGGTGCGGGGCAGGGCTCTCTTTGCTCGATGCAATACACACCTTTCGCCGACCAGCTAACGGATGCACCTCTTCGAACAATTCCCAGGCGCTATTATTGTTTTATTATTGCGATAGTTTTATGATAATGAGTGGCTTTTTTTTTCTCATTCGTATGGTTTTATTACCTTTATTTTCTGGTGTATTTTGGTACGCGTTTTGCGACGAGCAGCGTTCAGTATGGCTAAATGCGTGGTCTTAAAAATCAGCCGTATAAACAATTTTTTGTGAGTCTTGAGATCCAGTTGCGGCAGATGCTAAGCAGTGCAACGTCAACCTTACTTCTGCTGAAAATCTCGAAGGGGAATTATGCCATGCTTTCGAGTGACTTTGTCAGTTGTCGCGCAGTGGAATCGCTCCCATCAACACTTTCTGACTCGCAGCTATTGTCGAAATAATTGCTCGAGACCATCAGACTAGCGGAAACGAAAGCGCTCGCAGTAGTTGCCCCGTCAGCGAGAGTACTAATCGCACCAAAGAAAAGTGATCAATCTGAGCGTGCAAGAGAACCTGAGACCTCATCTAAGAAGGGTCCTAGCGCAAAAACCTTTCGACGCAAAAATCTTCGTTTAGCTCGCAAGGCATGACGCACAGACTGAAAAAAGCGACCTCGAGCCAACAGCCTCTCTTTCAGAATGCGTTGACAAAATAATGAAGGTAGACAACTCAGTTTCTGCAAACAATCGCCTCACGACCTCTGGCACAGAAACAGCAGAGATACAAACGCCAACTGCTGCAGGTGAAAAAGAGGTTGCGCCCATGGAAGTAAAAGTTCGAGGCAAGACTAAGAACGGTGGGAAGTGCGCAGAGTTCACCACGCCCGAGGCACAGCCCAAAGCGGCTCGCGCTCATCCCACCTCCACAGGACAAAAGAGAGGCAAATCCAGCTCTGGAGACAAATGCAGTCGAAATCAGACAAAAGCGCGCAGACGATTCTTCTCCTGCAAGCGTGAAGAGACAGGGACCACATGAGAGAATCGGCGCGCAGAATCTTAACCGCCTGCGAAGACTCCTAGGGAGCCATCACACAATCGTTCAGACTCACTTGAGATACTGAAGAAGGGGAGGATCCTTTTTTGGGGAGTGGATCCCGTCGAGCTGTGGTTAAAAGCTGGAGAATAATTCATAGCAGAAGTGTTTCCACTAGACGCACGGTCAGTCTGAGAGCGCATCGTGGGCGTGTGTATACTAGCTTGTCTCAATCGAGATATGCTCTTCAAGCACAGACTGATAATAACCTGACACCGTGTGCCACATCACGAGACTACCACTTTTTCCGCAACAGTTTTTTGTCAGTGGAAGATTCCCGCTGTGTATTCGTTGAGCGGTTGGGTGATCCACGTGGGGCCGGGGGGCTACAGCTCACCCTAAGAAGTCCTTTTTCAGAAGCATCCCACATCTGCTCGATGCAACATTCGGCGGATGATGTGGGATGTGGAAACGCCTGGCGAGCGGAGGGGTGCATGCAGAGCGGGGTTGGGCGGGGCAGGGTGGAGCATAAGGATAGGGGCGGGTGGCGGGGGCGTACAGGTGGCGGGAGGGGCGGAGGTGGCGATGGATGGCAGTGGGCTTCCGTGCTGCAGCTGGAGCGCATGGCTGCTAGACCCGCAGTGCTGGGCGCAGCTGGCGAGGGAGGCAGAGCTGCAGCGGTGGAGGCCGAGGCGGAAGCTGCGAGGCTGAGAAGGCGGAGACATGCAGGTGCGGTGGGGGCCAGCAGCGTGTGGCGCAGGCAGTGCACAGAGGTGAGGGCTGCAGGTTGGGGTGGGAGGGGAGTGGTGGCGTGCGGGTGATATCGCACGGGCTCGGCCACGCCTAGGCCTGAAGCCTTGATGCTATATATGTATTTTGATGCCATGGGGGGATGATGTTCTATGAGCATGCTGTGAGCATTGCGTGCTTCTGTTTGAGGATTATTATGGGAAACAAGAATGCAGCAACGGAGGTCAACCGTGGCAAAGGCTTGGATGCCTGCACGTATCACATGGAGGTGATTGCAAATGGGGTGGGGCGGAGGGCGCCGCTGCGCTCAAAGCGGTGCATCCCTGTATCGGGTATTGGGCAACAACGTGGGAGCACGTGGTGAGAGGGGTATGGTGGAGAAGATGACGGGCTCGGGGATGGCGGTGGCAGGCTGTGGCGCAAGAGGAGGCCAGCAGCCGGAATGGCGATGGCGACATCAGCGCGGGTGCGGAAGAGGCATTGCTGCTGGGGGCAAACGAGGGCGTGCTGAGTCAGGACTGGAAGGAGATGGAGGCGGAGATCGAGCACGCGGAGCAGCAAGCCCGGGAGACAGAGGAGCGAGCGAGTGCGCTGGAGCGGCAGGGATCGGTGGCGGAGGCGGCGGGGATGCGGATGCTAGGGTCGGCTTGGCGGGTGAAGGCTGAGCAGACGAGGGAGGCCGCGAGGAGGGCAAAGGAGGCAGTGCAGAGTGAGGCGCAGCACATGATGGAGGAGGTGCAGCGGCGCGAGGCGGTGCAGGCGCAGGTACAGGCGCAGACACAAGCGGCGGAGGCGGAGGCGGAGCGGCTGAGGCGCGCGGGCAAGCCGCAGGAGGCGGCGGCGGCGGGGATGATGGCGAAGCACTGGAAGTCCAAGGCTGCTCAGGTGTGCTCAGCATGTGTTGAGGAGATTTGTGAATGACAAGCCGTTTACAAATGGCATTGAAGAGTGCGGAGCTTGTTGTGAGCATCGCAGATGACAGGATGCGAGGGCTAAGTGCGTAGGAAGCATCTGACGCGCGTAGAAATTTTCTGGTAGAAGGCAGTTATGGAGGATCTCCGGAGAGCTGATTGGGTGGGGTGCGCGATGCACTTGGAGGGTGGATGCAGGCTGCGGAGGGGCTCCACCAGGCGCAGCGTGTGCAGCGGGTGGAGGTGGCGCAGCGCGCGAAGGGGGAGGTGCGGCGGCAGGAGGCACTGGCTGTGCAAGCACAGGTGCAAGAGGCGGAGGCGGAGGTGGAGGCGGAGCGGCTGAGGCGCGCGGGCAAGCTGCAGGAGGCGGCGGCGGCGGGGATGATGGCGAAGCACTGGAAGTCCAAGTCCTTGGAGGTGTGCATTTGTTGTTGGATGACGATGGGAGCGCTCATGGCAGTGCGGGTGTTACGTGCAGCCCAAGGGGGGTGGTAGGCCACCGGGGATGCAGAAATGAGTCAGCCCAGCTGTAGGGGCTTTCGCGGACCTGCAAGTTTCTTTACCCGAGGGAGTGGCGGGGGTGGGGAGCTTATATGAATTGGTAGACTCGGCGCCCAGAGGCACACGCAGAATGGTGAACACGATCTGTTGCTGCTTTACATAGCAGGATCACATTCAGCAGTTTATTGCGAAGGCGCCAACCATCACTTCTTGATGTCTTGAGCATTTGCAATGGCTATTCATTGCTGATTGGCGTCACAGTTCTCACTGCGACATTACGACCAATTACGCACCAGAAACCTTACACTGCGGGATTCGAGACTGTCATTTCCTCCTACTGTACGTTTGGTCATGAAAGAATACAAAAGATACAGCAGATACTTCCCCACCCCGTCGAGCCTGTCAACTCTTTCGATGGGCCCGGGTCTCGTCGACTCAAGTTTCTGAATTCTCGCCTCTACCGTTATGACTCTATGATGTCATACACCGCTTTTTTCAAATATTTGTGTTTTCTGCAGTCCGGGCATAGATACTACATTTTCAGGCCCTTGATTCCTCTCCGCTACACTTCCTGGAATGATCCCATTTGTCAGTTCTTAGATGTGGCGCTGGAGAGATGTGGGCATGATGGGAGGGGCGCGTGTGGCAGGCGTCAGAGGCGCTGCAGAAGGCGCAGAGTGTGGCGGGCGCAGCATGCGCGGCGGCGCTGGCGGTGGCATCGGAGGACACTCCGACATCGGAGGCTCTGGCGCAGGCGCTGCTGGCGGAGGGGGAGGCGGAGCGGCTGCGCGCCTCGGGCAAGGCCTCCGACGCGATGGCGGCGGTGGCGGTGGCGCAGCGGTGGTGGAAGAAAGCGTCGGAGGTGCGGGGCAGGGCTCTCTTTGCTCGATGCAACATTCGGCGGATGATGTGGGATGTGGCGACGCCTGGCGAGCGGAGGGGTGCATGCAGAGCGGGCGGGGCAGGGGGAAGCATAAGGGGATAGGGGCGCGGGGTGGCGGGGGCGTACAGGTGGCGGGAGGGGCGGAGGTGACGATGGATGGCAGTGGGGCTTCCGTGCTGCAGCTGGAGCGCATGGCGCTGCTGGACCCGCAGTGCTGGGCGCAGCTGGCGAGGGAGGCAGAGCTGCAGGCGGTGGAGGCCGAGGCGGAAGCTGCGAGGCTGGAGAAGGCGGGAGACATGCAGGGTGCGGTGGGGGCGGCCAGGCTTGGGAAGCGGTGGCGCAGGCAGTGCACAGAGGTGAGGGCTGCAGGTTGGGGTGGGAGGGGAGTGGTGGTGTGCGGGTGATACGGCACGGGCTCGGCCACGCGTAGGCCTGAAGCCTTGATTCAGCCTTAATGAGTATCAGGCCTGAATATTTGCCCTAATATTCAATATTATGATATTGAATATATATGCCTAATATGGAATATATATGTGATATGCATTTAGGGATAAGTTTACATTGGTTGTAGATTTACTTCAGTATCATTTTAATCTAGATTGGTTTAAGCCATTTCATTTCAACAGATTGGGTAGTCATTTCATTTTAATCTAGATTGCGTGTAGACATTTCATTTTTGTATGGATTGGGTGTAGTCACTTTATTATTGACCCAAATTGCGTGTAGTAATTTCATTTTGGTATAGATTGGGCGAAGACAAGTGATTTTGATGTGCCAACGGGCGTAGACACAGGTGTTGGGTGTATGGGTCGTGTCTTGTTGTTGTTTGTTTTTAAATAAAACATTATTTCGCAAGTTCAACTGGTAGATATCAACATCCAACCACAATGAACCTCTCTAGCGGTTGGCTTTGCGAAATGATGCTTTTGTATGCGATGATAAACTGTTCGTAATCGATATTTGTTTTTGTTGTTTGTTGCCTAAAAAAACATTATTCCGCAAATTCAATCTGTAGATAAGTTCATTGTGGTCAGATGTTGATATGTACCGGTTGAATTTACATAATACTGTTCACATGCAATATGATGAATGTACAATGTAATGCCTTCAAGACATCAAGGTATGTTGAAATGAAGTGTCTACACCCAATGTGGATTAAAATGAAGTGTCTACACCCAATGTGAATTAAAATGAAGTGTCTACAACCAATGTGGATTAAATGAAGTATCTACACCCAATGTGGATTGAAATGAAGTGTCTACACCCAATGTGGATTAAAATGAAGTGTCTACACCCAATGTGAATTAAAATGAAGTGACTACACCCAATGTGGATTAAAATGAATTGTCTACACCCAATGTGGATTGAAATGAAGTGTCTACACCCAATGTGGATTAAAATGAAGTGACTACGCCCAATCTAGATTGAAATGAAATTTCTACACCCAACCGTGGCAAAGGCTTGGATGCCTACATGTATCACATGGAGGTGATTGCAAATGGGGTGGGGCGGAGGGCGCCGCTGCGCTCAAAGCTGTGCATCCCTGTGTCAGGTATTGGGCAACAGCGTGGGAGCACGTGGTGAGAGGGGTATGGTGGAGAAGATGACGGGCTCGGGGATGGCGGTGGCAGGCTGTGGCGCAAGAGGAGGCCAGCAGCCGGAATGGCGATGGCGACATCAGCGCGGGTGCGGAAGAGGCATTGCTGCTGGGGGCAAACGAGGGCGTGCTGAGTCAGGACTGGAAGGAGATGGAGGCGGAGATCGAGCACGCGGAGCAGCAAGCCCGGGAGACAGAGGAGCGAGCGAGTGCGCTGGAGCGGCAGGGATCGGTGGCGGAGGCGGCGGGGATGCGGATGCTAGGGTCGGCTTGGCGGGTGAAGGCTGAGCAGACGAGGGAGGCCGCGAGGAGGGCAAAGGAGGCAGTGCAGAGTGAGGCGCAGCACATGATGGAGGAGGTGCAGCGGCGCGAGGCGGTGCAGGCGCAGGTACAGGCGCAGACACAAGCGGCGGAGGCGGAGGCGGAGCGGCTGAGGCGCGCGGGCAAGCCGCAGGAGGCGGCGGCGGCGGGGATGATGGCGAAGCACTGGAAGTCCAAGGCTGCTCAGGTGTGCTCAGCATGTGTTGAGGAGATTTGTGAATGACAAGCCGTTTACAAATGGCATTGAAGAGTGCGGAGCTTGTTGTGAGCATCGCAGATGACAGGATGCGAGGGCTAAGTGCGTAGGAAGCATCTGACGCGCGTAGAAATTTTCTGGTAGAAGGCAGTTATGGAGGATCTCCGGAGAGCTGATTGGGTGGGGTGCGCGATGCACTTGGAGGGTGGATGCAGGCTGCGGAGGGGCTCCACCAGGCGCAGCGTGTGCAGCGGGTGGAGGTGGCGCAGCGCGCGAAGGGGGAGGTGCGGCGGCAGGAGGCACTGGCTGTGCAAGCACAGGTGCAAGAGGCGGAGGCGGAGGTGGAGGCGGAGCGGCTGAGGCGCGCGGGCAAGCTGCAGGAGGCGGCGGCGGCGGGGATGATGGCGAAGCACTGGAAGTCCAAGTCCTTGGAGGTGTGCATTTGTTGTTGGATGACGATGGGAGCGCTCATGGCAGTGCGGGTGTTACGTGCAGCCCAAGGGGGGTGGTAGGCCACCGGGGATGCAGAAATGAGTCAGCCCAGCTGTAGGGGCTTTCGCGGACCTGCAAGTTTCTTTACCCGAGGGAGTGGCGGGGGTGGGGAGCTTATATGAATTGGTAGACTCGGCGCCCAGAGGCACACGCAGAATGGTGAACACGATCTGTTGCTGCTTTACATAGCAGGATCACATTCAGCAGTTTATTGCGAAGGCGCCAACCATCACTTCTTGATGTCTTGAGCATTTGCAATGGCTATTCATTGCTGATTGGCGTCACAGTTCTCACTGCGACATTACGACCAATTACGCACCAGAAACCTTACACTGCGGGATTCGAGACTGTCATTTCCTCCTACTGTACGTTTGGTCATGAAAGAATACAAAAGATACAGCAGATACTTCCCCACCCCGTCGAGCCTGTCAACTCTTTCGATGGGCCCGGGTCTCGTCGACTCAAGTTTCTGAATTCTCGCCTCTACCGTTATGACTCTATGATGTCATACACCGCTTTTTTCAAATATTTGTGTTTTCTGCAGTCCGGGCATAGATACTACATTTTCAGGCCCTTGATTCCTCTCCGCTACACTTCCTGGAATGATCCCATTTGTCAGTTCTTAGATGTGGCGCTGGAGAGATGTGGGCATGATGGGAGGGGCGCGTGTGGCAGGCGTCAGAGGCGCTGCAGAAGGCGCAGAGTGTGGCGGGCGCAGCATGCGCGGCGGCGCTGGCGGTGGCATCGGAGGACACTCCGACATCGGAGGCTCTGGCGCAGGCGCTGCTGGCGGAGGGGGAGGCGGAGCGGCTGCGCGCCTCGGGCAAGGCCTCCGACGCGATGGCGGCGGTGGCGGTGGCGCAGCGGTGGTGGAAGAAAGCGTCGGAGGTGCGGGGCAGGGCTCTCTTTGCTCGATGCAACATTCGGCGGATGATGTGGGATGTGGCGACGCCTGGCGAGCGGAGGGGTGCATGCAGAGCGGGGTTGGGCGGGCAGGGGGAGCATAAGGATAGGGGCGCGGGGTGGCGGGGGCGTACAGGTGGCGGGAGGGGCGGAGGTGACGATGGATGGCAGTGGGGCTTCCGTGCTGCAGCTGGAGCGCATGGCGCTGCTGGACCCGCAGTGCTGGGCGCAGCTGGCGAGGGAGGCAGAGCTGCAGGCGGTGGAGGCCGAGGCGGAAGCTGCGAGGCTGGAGAAGGCGGGAGACATGCAGGGTGCGGTGGGGGCGGCCAGGCTTGGGAAGCGGTGGCGCAGGCAGTGCACAGAGGTGAGGGCTGCAGGTTGGGGTGGGAGGGGAGTGGTGGTGTGCGGGTGATACGGCACGGGCTCGGCCACGCGTAGGCCTGAAGCCTTGATTCAGCCTTAGTGAGTATTAGGCCTGAATATTTGCCCTAATATTCAATATTATGATATTGAATATATATGCCTAATATGGAATATATATGTGATATACATTTAGGGATAAGTTTACATTGGTTGTAGATTTACTTCAGTATCATTTTAATCTAGATTGGTTTAAGCCATTTCATTTCAACAGATTGGGTAGTCATTTCATTTTAATCTAGATTGCGTGTAGACATTTCATTTTTGTATGGATTGGGTGTAGTCACTTTATTATTGACCCAAATTGCGTGTAGTCATTTCATTTTGGTATAGATTGGGCGTAGACAAGTGATTTTGATGTGCCAACGGGTGTAGACACAGGTGTTGGGTGTATGGGTCGTGTCTTGTTGTTGTTTGTTTTTAAATAAAACATTATTTCGCAAGTTCAACTGGTAGATATCAACATCCAACCACAATGAACCTCTCTAGCGGTTGGCTTTGCGAAATGATGCTTTTGTATGCGATGATAAACTGTTCGTAATCGATATTTGTTTTTGTTGTTTGTTGCCTAAAAAACATTATTCCGCAAATTCAACCTGTAGATAAGTTCATTGTGGTCAGATGTTGATATGTACCGGTTGAATTTACATAATACTGTTCACATGCAATATGATGAATGTACAATGTAATGCCTTCAAGACATCAAGGTATGTTGAAATGAAGTGTCTACACCCAATGTGGATTAAAATGAAGTGTCTACACCCAATGTGAATTAAAATGAAGTGTCTACACCCAATGTGGATTAAAATGAAGTACACACCCAATGTGGATTGAAATGAAGTGTCTACACCCAATGTGGATTAAAATGAAGTGTCTACACCCAATGTGAATTAAAATGAAGTGACTACACCCAATGTGGATTAAAATGAATTGTCTACACCCAATGTGGATTGAAATGAAGTGTCTACACCCAATGTGGATTAAAATGAAGTGACTACGCCCAATCTAGATTGAAATGAAATTTCTACACCCAACCGTGGCAAAGGCTTGGATGCCTGCATGTATCACATGGAGGTGATTGCAAATGGGGTGGGGCGGAGGGCGCCGCTGCGCTCAAAGCTGTGCATCCCTGTGTCAGGTATTGGGCAACAGCGTGGGAGCACGTGGTGAGAGGGGTATGGTGGAGAAGATGACGGGCTCGGGGATGGCGGTGGCAGGCTGTGGCGCAAGAGGAGGCCAGCAGCCGGAATGGCGATGGCGACATCAGCGCGGGTGCGGAAGAGGCATTGCTGCTGGGGGCATACGAGGGCGTGCTGAGTCAGGACTGGAAGGAGATGGAGGCGGAGATCGAGCACGCGGAGCAGCAAGCCCGGGAGACGGAGGAGCGAGCGAGTGTGATGGAGCTGCAGGGGTCGGTGGCGGAGGCGGCGGGGATGCGGATGCTAGGGTCGGCGTGGCGGGTGAAGGCTGAGCAGACGAGGGAGGCCGCGAGGAGGGCAAAGGAGGCGGTGCAGAGTGCCGGCCAATTCGAGGTGCTTCAGTTGGAGGAGACGCAGCGCGCGAAGGAGGAGGTGCGGCGGCGCGAGGCGGCGCAAGCGCAGGCGCAAGCCCAAGAGGCGGAGGCGGAGGCGGAGGCGGAGCGGCTGAGGCGCGCGGGCAAGCTGCAGGAGGCGGCGGCGGCGGGGATGATGGCGAAGCACTGGAAGTCCAAGGCTGCTCAGGTGTGCTGAGCGATGAACACGCACTGAGGAGATTTGTGAATGATAGGCCGTCTGAAGATGGCATTGAAGAGTGCAGAGCTTGTTGCGAGCACTGCAGATGAGATGTTGCGACTGGTTTCATATGTTTGTATGGGAGGTGAAGCTGCTTTACGGCCATGTTAAGCGCCACCGTGTATGAGTTTGGTTTCTTGGAGCCTCAGTTGGCATCGATTCTACATCCTCATCGAATCTTGGAGCCTTGGCTTGGCATTGTTGCGGTAGAGGTGCGCAAGGCGAAATGGACAGGAAGAATCTGATGCGCGAAGCAATAGTGTGGTAGAAGGCAATTATGCCCGGAGAGCTGATTGGGTGGGGTGCGCGATGCACTTGGAGGGTGGATGCAGGCTGCGGAGGGGCTCCACCAGGCGCAGCGTGTGCAGCGGGTGGAGGTGGCGCAGCGCGCGAAGGGGGAGGTGCGGCGGCAGGAGGCACTGGCTGTGCAAGCACAGGTGCAAGAGGCGGAGGCGGAGGTGGAGGCGGAGCGGCTGAGGCGCGCGGGCAAGCTGCAGGAGGCGGCGGCGGCGGGGATGATGGCGAAGCACTGGAAGTCCAAGTCCTTGGAGGTGTGCATTTGTTATATAAGCATGCACTGTTCCCCGTCCCCTACAGAGAGCACCGACACGCAAGCATAGGTTCACACGCCCAAGGGTATATTCCTGATATCACTTTGCTACCATCTGGTTATTCTGTATCTCAACATGCGGCAAAAACTCTGGTTATGTCTCTCTGTCAAGTTTTCCAACCTCCTCCTACGCGCCGGCCCCGCTGCTTCTCCGCATGCACCTCCCATTTTTTGCTGCGCACCTGCCGCATGCGCTCCTCGTCGATGGACGCCGTACACCTCTCCGTGCTCAACAGCACCCCGAGGAACACCATCCTCTTTGATGGACCCTTGCACTTCGCCGGGTTCACCTTCCCAACATCGTGACGAACTGGACCAGCAGACCCATGAATTCCCACGCTTCAGTCGCCATGTGCGCCACCATGAAAAAGTGATCTAAGTACCCCACACAAGGCACGCCCTGCGCTTGCATCCAGGCCACCATCGCGCATGCGAACCGCATGAAAATGCCCGGTAGCGCCCGATCGCCGAATGGGCTGCGCGTGTCCATGTACCGCTTTCTCTTCGACTCAAAGCACTGCGCTGCCAAGTATTGCAATGCCCCTCGGAGCGACCTGTAAGCCTCCACCATATTGACCTTCACCATGAACATCCCAATTTGCAGCATGCCATATGCATCTCGCACCGACGAAAACTCGACCTTCTGCTGCTGGATTAAGTCGTTGACGCCCACCAGCAACGCCAGGAGTAACCTCATGCCTTGAACTTCGTCTTGCGGAGTCGCTCGACAATCTTCAAGGCGGACACACCCCTCGGCAGCCGATCCCGCACGTTATAGATCCTGACCGCTGCTCCGCGAGCTCCGTAGTCATCACGGACCGGTGCTCCTTGCTCAAGTAGCTCGGAACCACGGACGGCTATGCATGCTCCTCCCCTGCAAACGGGAATCCCACCCCGCACGCTACACCACGCACGAGGAAGACCGCGTTTGGCTAGTCTTTGAGCGCTTTCGCCATCAAATGCGGGTGAGCGAGGGAGCTCACCCTCATTGAAGCGCCGGTGGTTCTCCTGGGAGGAAACCTCGTCCAGATGAAATGAGGAATTGCGTGGCCTGAACGTAAATGCCAACCATATCTTGTGCTTGCCTTCATCTGATTGAGCCACCTCACACGCCGAAACGTTATTGGCAACTAGAGTTTCGATATCCATTGGCTCCTGCACATAACCGTCGAAAGGATTAAGGAGTGAAAGGGTGGGAAATGAAAGTGTACTGCGTCTGATGTTTTTGTCATGTCTCACCTTCTTTCAGAAATTAAAACAAAAACGTTCAAAGACTTCGCTTACCCCGAAGTCTTGTAACCTAAAGGCGGCCAACGTGTCGTACTGCGTCCATGCCGCCAAATTCATGGCAGCAGAGGGGACGTCGTAGTTTACTTTTGCGCTGCACTTTTTCAGAGGCCCTCCAGACGACCACTAGACCCACCATGCATAATTCTAATAGTGTTCCGATGGGTTTTCGTGCGTCTAGTGGTCGTCTGGAGGGCCTTTGAAAAAGTGCAACGCAACAGTAAACTACATCGTCCCCTCTGTTGCCATGAATTTGCTCCATGGAGAATGCTGATCCACTTCCCCGAACGCCCACGGCTCCACCCGATTTGCTGTGTATCTCTGACACTCGCAAAAGGTCCGCCGCCTGCACTGCCGCCGCCACCCTTATCTCCACAATCACATTCTCGCTGTTGGTCCATGTCCAGTTCAGCTTCCTGCCTAGAGACCCCTTCGATATTGGCCGAAGCGATATCGCCCGCATTGGGGCAAGATCAAACTTCCCATCCCCTTTTGGGCCCTCTCCCGGCCCCGTCGGCCTCCTTCACTGCCGCCGCCACTAGCGCCTTGATGTCTTCGCTCTGCTACGACACCGAATGTGGGGATGGCGTCTTCCCCGAGGAGGCACTGCGACTCCCCCCGGGGACGGTCTCACTGACCGCCACAACGCCAGCTGCATGTCCCTCGCACAAGCTGCCCATGCCTGCACCCTGAGCCTGTGCTTCGCTGCTTCCCGCGCGGTGTTTCTCATTGTGCCCCCTCTTCGCCCAGCGTCCACACACCTCAATCGCAAAACTGCAGGATCAAAGACGTAGGTGGGTCAAGTCGCGCGCATCACGCCGATCTTCCGTAAGATTGCTGAGATATTCATTTGGGTCCCGGTGTCCTTTTTCGATGGCTGCCCGTAAACTCTGCGCGGCCCGCCTTCAACTCCTTTGGCATGAATCCGCGTATTCCGTTGGCAGATTATTCCCCGCCCCGTCAGGCCTGTCAACCTTTTCGATGGGCCCGGGTCTCGTCGACTCGAATTTCTGGATCTCGCCTCTACCGTTATGACTCTATGATGTCATACACCGCTTTTTTCAAATATTTGTGTTTTCTGCAGTCCGGGCATAGATACTACAGTTTCAGGCCCTTGATTCCTCTCCGCTACACTTCCTGGAATGATCCCATTTGTCAGTTCTTAGATGTGGCGCTGGCGAGATGTGGGCATGATGGGAGGGGCGCGTGTGGCAGGCGTCAGAGGCGCTGCAGAAGGCGCAGAGCGAGGCGGGCGCAGCATGCGCGGCGGCGCTGGCGGTGGCATCGGAGGACACTCCGACATCGGAGGCTCTGGCGCAGGCGCTGCTGGCGGAGGGGGAGGCGGAGCGGCTGCGCGCCTCGGGCAAGGCCTCCGACGCGATGGCGGCGGTGGCGGTGGCGCAGCGGTGGTGGAAGAAAGCGTCGGAGGTGCGGGGCAGGGCTCTCTTTGCTCGATGCAACATTCGGCGGATGATGTGGGATGTGGAAACGCCTGGCGAGGGGAGGGGTGCATGCAGAGCGGGGTTGGGCGGGCAGGGGGAGCATAAGGGATAGGGGCGCGGGGTGGCGGGGGCGTACAGGTGGCGGGAGGGGCGGAGGTGACGATGGATGGCAGTGGGGCTTCCGTGCTGCAGCTGGAGCGCATGGCGCTGCTGGACCCGCAGTGCTGGGCGCAGCTGGCGAGGGAGGCAGAGCTGCAGGCGGTGGAGGCCGAGGCGGAATCTGCGAGGCTGGAGAAGGCGGGAGACATGCAGGGTGCGGTGGGGGCGGCCAGGCTTGGGAAGCGGTGGCGCAGGCAGTGCACAGAGGTGAGGGCTGCAGGTCTAACTTTGAGCCGAACACGTCGATGTGCCCTCCATTTGGGGTTGGTATTGCTTGAGCTGCTTGCAGGTTCTGACGCGTGAGGCACCGTGGGGGGTTTCTCCCTTACGCAGGCGGAGCAGCAGCATGACAACAATAGAGGCGGCCGCGCAGAGGAGTCGGTCACGTTCGTGTCCTGCGAGGGCGTGCTGAGTCAGGACTGGTGGGATATGGAGGCGGAGACGGAGCACGCGGAGCAGCAAGCCCGGGAGACGGAGGAGCGAGCGAGTGCGCTGGAGCGGCAGGGGTCGGTGGCGGAGGCGGCGGGGATGCGGACGCTAGGGTCAGCATGGCGGGTGAAGGCTGAGCAGACGAGGGAGGTCGCGAGGAGGGCAAAGGAGGCCGTGCAGAGTGCCGGCCAAAGCGAGGTGCTTCGGTTGGAGGAGACGCAGCGCGCGAAGGAGGAGGTGCGGCGGCGCGAGGCGGCGCAAGCGCAGGCGCAAGCCCAAGAGGCGGTGGCGGAGGCGGAGGCGGAGCGGCTGAGGCGCGCGGGCAAGCTGCAGGAGGCGGCGGCGGCGGGGATGATGGCGAAGCACTGGAAGTCCAAGGCTGCTCAGGTGTGCGCCGCCCGAGCGGTGGTGGGGCCAATGGGGAAGGGGGAGGGCCGGACGGGCGGGAACCCTAAGGTCTAAGGAGCCCTCTTTCAGCAGCCCCCAAACGTGGAGTGTCGAGGAGGGTGGGGGTGAAGGGTGGCGTGAGTGGCGGGTTGGGCCTTGCTAGATTGAGTGCAAACGGTATTCGGCAGGGGGTGAAGAGCGCGATGCTGCGGTGGGACTGAGGGGCGAGGCGGCTGATGAGATGGGGCGGCGGTGGGGGTGAGATGCAGGCGGCGCAGGAGGTGGAGGCGGCCGAGGCGACGGCCCGCGCAGCGGAGGCGGCGATGGCGTCAGCGGAGCATAGCGCAGGCATCAACAGGGACGTGGCGGTGGATCGCTTGCAGATGTATGAGGAGACGCAGCGCGCGAAGGAGGAGGTGCGGCGGCGCGAGGCCGCGCAAGCGCAGGCGCAAGCCCAAGAGGCGGAGGCGGAGGCGGAGGCGGAGCGGCTGAGGCGCGCGGGCAAGCTGCAGGAGGCGCGGCGGCGGGGATGATGGCGGGCACTGGAAGTCCAAGGCTGCTCAGGTGTGCGCCGCCCGAGCGGTGGTGGGGCCAATGGGGAAGGGGGAGGGCCGGACGGCGGGAACCCTAAGGTCTAAGATGCCCTCACTCAGCAGCCCCCAAACGTGGGGTGTCGAGGAGGGTGGGGGTGAGGGTGGCGTGAGTGGCGGGTTGGGCCTTGCTAGATTGAGTGCAAACGGTATTCGGCAGGGGGTGAAGAGCGCGATGCTGCGGTGGGACTGGGGGGCGAGGCGGCTGATGAGATGGGGCGGCGGGGGGGGTGAGATGCAGGCGGCGCAGGAGGTGGAGGCGGCCGAGGCGACGGCCCGCGCAGCGGAGGAGGCGATGGCGTCAGCGGAGCATAGCGCAGGCGTCAACAGGGACGTGGCGGTGGATCGCTTGCAGATGTATGAGGAGACGCAGCGCGCGAAGGAGGAGGTGCGGCGGCGCGAGGCGGCGCAAGCGCAGGCGCAAGCCCAAGAGGCGGAGGCGGAGGCGGAGGCGGAGCGGCTGAGGCGCGCGGGCAAGCTGCAGGAGGCGGCGGCGGCGGGGATGATGGCGAAGCACTGGAAGTCCAAGGCTGCTCAGGTGTGCGCCGCCCGAGCGGTGGTGGGGCCAATGGGGAAGGGGGAGGGCCGGACGGGCGGGAACCCTAAGGTCTAAGGAGCCCTCTTTCAGCAGCCCCCAAACGTGGAGTGTCGAGGAGGGTGGGGGTGAAGGGTGGCGTGAGTGGCGGGTTGGGCCTTGCTAGATTGAGTGCAAACGGTATTCGGCAGGGGGTGAAGAGCGCGATGCTGCGGTGGGACTGAGGGGCGAGGCGGCTGATGAGATGGGGCGGCGGTGGGGGTGAGATGCAGGCGGCGCAGGAGGTGGAGGCGGCCGAGGCGACGGCCCGCGCAGCGGAGGCGGCGATGGCGTCAGCGGAGCATAGCGCAGGCATCAACAGGGACGTGGCGGTGGATCGCTTGCAGATGTATGAGGAGACGCAGCGCGCGAAGGAGGAGGTGCGGCGGCGCGAGGCCGCGCAAGCGCAGGCGCAAGCCCAAGAGGCGGAGGCGGAGGCGGAGGCGGAGGCGGAGCGGCTGAGGCGCGCGGGCAAGCTGCAGGAGGCGGCGGCGGCGGGGATGATGGCGAAGCACTGGAAGTCCAAGGCTGCTCAGGTGTGCGCTGCCCGAGCGGTGGTGGGGCCAATGGGGAAGGGGTAGGGCCGGACGGGCGGGAACCCTAAGGTCTAAGGAGCCCTCTTTCAGCAGCCCCCAAACGTGGGGTGTCGAGGAGGGTGGGGGTGAGGTGTGGCGTGAGTGGCGGGTTGGGCCTTGCTAGATTGAGTGCAAACGGTATTCGGCAGGGGGTGAAGAGCGCGATGCTGCGGTGGGACTGGGGGGCGAGGCGGCTGATGAGATGGGGCGGCGGGGGGGGTGAGATGCAGGCGGCGCAGGAGGTGGAGGCGGCCGAGGCGACGGCCCGCGCAGCGGAGGCGGCGATGGCGTCAGCGGAGCATAGCGCAGGCGTCAACAGGGACGTGGTGGTGGATCGCTTGCAGATGTATGAGGAGACGCAGCGCGCGAAGGAGGAGGTGCGGCGGCAGGAGGCACTGGCTTTGCAAGCACAGGTGCAAGAGGCGGAGGCGGAAGCGGAGGCAGAGCGGCTGAGGCGCGCGGGCAAGCTGCAGGAGGAGGTGCGTGGGTGCGAGGCGGCGCAGTCGCAGGCTATATATTTGACTTGTGAACGGCGTCATCTTACATCCATTTGGGCTTCTTGCCTTTTCACAAAGAGAGCAGCAACCTTTGCGCCTGACTTAGCTTTATCTGCGACATCCAAGTCTATGCTCGGATGCAATATCCTCCAATTATGCCTTGAAAGTCAACTTTAGATCTTTTGCCTGTGCTTATATGAGGAACAGCCTTTGACCCGGCTGTCAATGGCGCTACTTCTGTGCTTTGCGCCCTTTAGGTTAGAGGCGCTGCTGACAAGAATAGGCAGCCACCGACTGAAGTGAGCATGGGCATCTTGTTGCAGGCCACCCAGGAGCTCGAGATCTTCAAGGCCGCCTCACACGTAAGGGAGGCTGTTGCTACAGCAGCCGAAGATAGCACGGGATCGAGCAGGGAGTTGTGTATTATTGAGCAGCCGCTGAGCCGTGAGGAGACGCAGCCCCGGCGCTTGCACGAGGAGCTGCGCCTCCGCCAGGTGGATATTGCCAAGGCACGCTTTCATGAGGGCGAGGCCATGGCCGAGGCTGACCGTCTGAGAACTGCGGGAAGATTGAAGGAGGCGGCGGCTGTGGGGATGCTGGCGAGGCACTGGAAGCAGCTCGCTTTCGAGTTGTCGCACACCGTGCCGAGTGCTGAGCAACCCAGTCACGCAGTCCAGCTGCCAGCGGAGCTTGAGCGATCACTTCTTGCTGAAGACCTGCTGCTGAGGGCACGCCTTCAGAACGTGGATGCGCATGACCGGCACCTGTCGGCATCGATAGTGGATCTCGATGCGAGACGAGGCGCGGAGGCACCAGCAGCCTTGGAGCTCGATCCTGCTGGCATCCCTACGAAGATAGAATCAGAGAATATGGTAGCAGATAGTATGGGGAGGATTAAGGAGGATTCCACAGCTTCCACAGTGATGGAGGTGCAGCTGGAAATGCTTCGGGTAGTAACTTCTGCAATGGCTTGTCTTCTGTCCCAAAGCGAATCTCAGCAACAAACAGATGTGAACACTTCGCAAACGAGCGATTGTGACCAAGAGATGCCGCGGAATTTGGTCACAAGAGGTAGGAGGCTGCTGGAAGGGGAAACTGGTGAGATGGAGAGGGACCCTCCGCAGGAAGCTGGAACTGGCAACTTGGGAAAACAGACCATCCAATATAGAAGTAGGAATGTTAACAGGAATACACAGCCGGTGATTCAACACCATTCTGACTCGGATGTTGAAGCCTGGGTTGAACGAGTTAAGCAGGAGGCTTTGGGCAGATATTACCGTTCGGAGGAGACGAGCTCCGATTTGCCATCTTCGTCACCATCGCAGCATCGCTTCAAGCAGACGGATATGGACTATGCGCTCAATGATGCACACAGGAATGACATGGTGGCCAGCTCTGAGCGTTCGCATGACTTGAGTGACGGAAGTGAGATGTGGGGATGGAATGAGAATGTGTCAGCCCAACGACTGGGATCGCTAGTAGGAATGAATGAGACATATGGCGACGGTCTCAGTCAGAGCAAATATCCATACCCTGGCGGAGACTATGATGTGACGGAACTTGATTGTTGGAATAATGAGATGATTCCCTCAATGGTGCCAAATGAGTCTCCGCAGGTGTTCTCGCCGCAGAGTGTTCAGATGAATGACAGTGCGGCGGAGGTTGAGACCACGAGTATGCCTTGGAAGGAGTTTCGCACTGTGTACTGCCTTGAAAAAGATTTCTTGGAGACTGATGTGATAGTAACACCGCCAAAGCAGCGTGTTGATGATGTGGCTGTTCTGCTGCCACTGATATTTCAAAGCTGACGACTGACGTTCAAGACTGCGTTTTCCTTGACCTATGGACGTATTAATCTTGCACTGTGCACGTGCTATTTTAAAGGAGTTGGAATACAGCTAAATGTTGGAATGTAGAGTATTTAATGAAACAATATGGGATGGGACACCGAATGCTAAGTTGTACATTACACACTAAGTATACCACGAAATTACTTAGCGTATGGTTTGCTTAAAAAATCTAATTGCATGATAATTGCTAATTGTCATAGCATGCTAAAGTGACTGGCAGGCGGGACGTGAATTGTATTCCTAGATGCATATTTGAAGACGGAATTGTCCGAGGAGTGCAACTATATGGTGGTCGTTTCGGCCAAGGAAGTCAGTCGGTCCTGCCGTTGTTTGAGGGGTCAAATGGGCCTCAGACGGAAAGGTCGTTGCGTGTGCCCGCCAATAAATAATGCGAATACATTGCTACGATTCGGGGTGAGCGATTGGGCTTCCTGCAATTTAGGAATAAGTTGGCTTGACGCGGCTCGGTATAACGCAGCTCGTGGCAGCAGACGATTGTTCTGGGGACAACGTTATCTATGTTGCGAATTACGGATAGAGTCTTTTGCGATCCCGCCCGAATAATAAGATTGTCTCTGACAGACAGATTCCCTCCGCCTGGTCGCGGTACTTCAGACTGCATACCACATCGCCATATTGTCGTCTCGGGCGGGTTATTAGATGAAACGGTTCATGGAGCGTAATACTAGCTGCTTCAGGTATAGTAGATGCCTTGGATGCGTGCTGTTTCGCCCCCAATGCTATCGTGGCTACGCGAGAGATCCCTGGCACACTTCTAGAAGTATATGCAGCCATCAAATAACTACGCATAGGCTCAAGACACTGCATATTGACATAACGAGCTGAACCGAAGTTCCAATGCCAAATGAAGTTACCAATCTATGTAAAATACCCCCACTTTTGTGTTACTTATAATTTTCCCTTCTCACATCCACAGTTGCATACACCTCATCCTCAGTTGCATACAACTTCTCGTGCCCCTTCTTGATCCGATGGACGTTCTCGATGGTCCTCAAGACGAATCACGGTGGATTGGCCAGGAGATCATCGCACTTGAAGGGGGAAGCACATATTGCACCAGAAGGTACATACACAATCACGTCAAGGAAATATTTACGCACCGAACATAAATGGTAGCTATGGAGCGAGCACTTGACTAAGGACACTCCTTCACAGGACGACGAGGGATCCAATATGACCCTAAATCCAATTACGGGACGACTGCTCATAAACAGGTTGTGAACGAAGGGAAGCCTCACGAGGTTTCTCAGTCACTGTTTGTTACCACTTGCACAATATGCAAATGAAGTGTGCCGAAATTTGTGATAAGTACAGGCATTATGTAGTAAAATGTCAAAAGGCACAATATACCTGTGAAAATCGACTATCCGGAAGCAACAGGACACAATCTAGGGCACACTAAAATTGAAATTAAATCATTAAATGCAACCGCAGCACACCCATCGTAGACAAAATGCTCTTCTATTTTTGAGGTGATGTTTATAACAGAATGCAGTCCAACGGCATAACAGCCAGTACAGCATCACCATTCTCAAAATGCTTGTACTTGCTAACATACTGTCACAGCATTTGAGAACTGGCTTCGTCTGTACTTAGTGTTACTTGTCCCAGTCGCCATCGAAACTATCAAACCCGCATAATTTAAAGATGGTGTAAAACGATTTCTTCTCTAGGTTAGAACACCTGGAACAAATCCGTGCATGACTCAAGCCAGGCCTTTGGCCTCCCAGACAGAACAGAACCCACTCGTGCTGCAAGTAGCACATTCAAGGAATAGACCACTGAGCTCATCCCCCCTCTTCCAAACTGCAAGGACATCCACGATCAGAGAGTGCGATAAACGCAAATGGGAAGGATCACTGTTGCATTGATGAGAGAGGTTGAGGACGCTCCTACCAATTCCATGCAGATGTCAGGCGGCCATCGATACACGACCCAGCATCGAAGAAGTTGTCTGCTCCACTGCCATCAAAGCCGTGCCTGAAGAAGTCCACTAGGATCATCTTCTGTAAGTGCGCAGCGCCACTGCACATGCCCAGCCCCCGCCGGTTCCAAGCTCAGCTCTAAGGCAACCCACCAGGAGCTGCACGGAAGGCGACGGCGAAAGCATGAAGACCTTGTGTTCGAAATTGGTGCACGAGGCCCCGCTAAGATCTGCAAGCACAACCCGGGGGAAGAGTGGGAGGGCGGCCGCAGATACCCAAAGGCATCTTCGATGTATTGTGCGAGATGCGCATCCTTCATCAACTCCGGGATCTTCTCAATCACCAGCACGATGGGATTGAGTATCCTTGGAACCTGCCACGTCGAGGTGTCTCCATTGGTCGAGCCCAAAATCTAAGGACCGCAGCGAGCCCTATCAATCGTGACAGGCACTGCCATAAACCTTGGGATGGCCTTATAGCGACACTTCCTACAGCGAGAAAGCTTCCATATGGCAGGAATTGGGGAGAGGCAAGGGATCGCGGCACCAACCCGCACACGTCACTTGCAGTATGCGTTTCGCACATGGAAGCTGACGCAGCCTCTTCAGAGCTTCTTCACCCGGCCGTCTCATTGCAACTCTACAGATTCTCGATGCAGTCACGGCCAGTGCAACAGTGGTAACTGCCCGCGAGATGCGTGCAGGCTTGCGGGCAGATTTGCTCGACAGCCACAGATCGAGCTCGTTGGTGCCGCGGCTCCCAAGCCAACCTGGGCGGAGACGTAAGGCACAGGGCATAGACGTAGGGCATGGCTAACTTCGACCTGTGTGTACTTGTCAATGAAAGTGAGCGCATTCGGCACGTTGTGGTCGCCCAGGTGGATGACGGCTGAGCCCACCTGCCAAAGTGGCCAGCAAACCCCCCCTCCCCCACTGCGGTCAGCGTCTCAGCGTCTCGGCGTGAGGCACTGCGCAGGGCACTGCAGCGTCAGCTTCCGAGATCAGATTGGAGACAGAGGAGGAGGGCGCCTACCCAGTGGCCAAGATCTTGTTGGCAATGCGCAAGCACCTGCTGAATGGCCTTCGACACCTGCGCGCACGAGCCGAGACAAGGGAGCCGCATCATCCTCCCCGGTGAAGCTCGAGGTGGGCATATGGGTCGGGTCCCTGGCATGCAAGACGCAAGCTGCAGCGCCCGACAGGAAGGTGAAAGATGCTTGAGAGTCGAGGCTGACATGCAGCGCTGACCTTGGGCGCCTGCTGCACTCGATTGAGTCCCTGGCCAGTGTCCGTGAGGCGGTAAGCACTTTCTTCGCTCAGCAGGTCCTCCTCTGCCAAGCACCTGCGGAGACACCTCCATGTGCCACTGGTGAGCTGCGTGACGAATCACGGGTTGCAACCTGTCTTTCTGTGTGCCATGTGCTAGTGCCACAGGGATGACAGACCACGCTCCGCACAAAGTGAACCATGCCACCTCAGAGATGATAGGGGGGCTCCCCAAAACTGAAGGAGGTGGCGTCGGCCAGAGATGATAGGGGGCTCCCCAAAACTGAAGGAGGTGGCGTCGGCCAGAGATGATAGGGGGCCTCCCCAAAACTGAAGGAGGCGGCCTCGGCCGGAGATGATAGGGGGCCTCCCCAAAACTGAAGGAGGCGGCGTCGGTCGGAGATGATAGAGGTGGCTTACCACAATCGAAACATGTCGTTGGTAATTTCGCGCCAGAGAGTAAGCGACTGCAGCACATAGTTATACTGGCGCTCGTGGTTATGTGTCAGGCGAGCGCCTGCCCCGCCACCTTCCCCCGTCAGCACCACACAAATTGCGCTTTGCTTTGAGAAGGTGTTGTGCCAGACCGTGGGTGCAGCTGCCCCCCAGCCAAAGATGTGTCCCACAAGGAAGGAGGGCCGAAGGTAGAGGGACAAAAGGATCCCATCACCTCCCTTGCCGCCACTGATACACAGAGAGAGATGTGGCTCTGCGCTGTGAGGCTTGAATGTAGTTGTCAGGAAGGCGATCATCTTCTCGATGGGGTCGCAGTTAAATTGCAGGTAACAGCTATTATCACCGATGGAGTATAGGCAATGGCAGATGTCCTCCTCTGACAGAGTGCCCGACGCGTACTTCTTCGCAACTGTCGCCCTCGCTTTCTCCTTGAGCTTGATCTCGTTTTGAACCTACACTACACCCCCAAGAGGTGTCGTGATCGGCCATCCGGCACAAGCGCAGGTGCCAGCAGCTGCTGGGATGAGACACCGGGGCACTGCTTCACGAATTCGAAACTTGGATGGTTCAGGAGGTGTGCGTGGAGTGCAAAATATGATATGAATATACACACGAGCCTGGGATCAAGAGGGCTTGCCTCATGGCGTCTCCCATGAGTGTAGCTACCTGTGAACGGGGCTTGCTGGCAGAAGTTATTTCCATGGTGGCCATGGGCAGTAGCTCATCTTGCAGCAACTGTGTGCCACCCCTGTGCGTCGAAGCAGACATGACCAACGTGGCACCCACAATCCAGTCAGCGCCGAACACAACCCGTCTGATCACACAGGCCTCTCGAGGTGGGCTAATTAAGAAGGGGGCATGCGGCATCAAGCTGCCAGGGTTGTACCCGATGCTGGTCACAATCCCCATCCGGGAAATCTGCGGCTCGGGGCACGTGAGAGCTCCCATTTGCAACTTGCTGAGCGAATTTTCAAACCACTCGGCTCGGCAAGTTACCGCCGAGAGAGGAGAAGGATGCAGTCCTGGATCCTCCGCCGGAGAGGAGCGAGATACGGGCCCGGATAATCAGCGGGAGGGGAGCGACATGCGGGCCCGGATAATCAGCTGGAGAGGAGGGCGGCGCTGCAGGTGGCACCTTTCCTCAAGGAACGCAAACACCGTTTTCAGTGGCCGGACACATCGGAACTCAAGAAGCTGCTGCACCTCAGGACTCTGCACGTTGTGCCACACAGTGTTAGAGCTCTGGCTTCCGTGCAGAAGCAACGTCAAGTATACACAAAACCACAAGGCATCGTCAAGTATATGGGCCACCCCACCGTGAAGCAACGTCAAGTATACGGGCCACATCA
>LGRX02035715.1:4619-30732 GCA_001247695.2 Cymbomonas tetramitiformis
TTCACATTCTTGTGCCACCTCAGCCGAGGTGGTGTGCTGAGATTCAGTAGTTCAGTATCACGTATGACGTATGACAGTGACAGTGACAGTACAGTGACTTCCTACCTGTACTCAGTAGTTCGACTTCGGTAGCTTAGACTGTGACACACGATATGATTGCCTAGTGACGGCCTCAGAGCTTAGATAGCCTGAGAGTCGTGTATTCATTTCTATCTTTTGATATACCCGATTGCCTCGCTCAAACCCTACGGCGTTCAGCGTTTTCACTGTGTCACTAGGACATTCTAGTATTCCTTCCTTACCATGATGCATTTAAAATGAAGGATTTTAAAAAGACTATTATATTCACGAAAAGTTCGCCTGCGGCGGGCATTTTTGGGAGTAATTCGGGCTTACAGTACGCCCGAGTAATTTCATAATGGGTTGCAACCTACAAATGTATTTTATTACTGGACTAGGGTGTCGACCATTCGGCATTATGGATTGTCATGTAAATTATTGACGAGGATCGGCGAAAGTCGTCAGGCGCGAGCGGTGCGGGGCAAATACAGGGCACCCGCCAGGCGCCCAGCCCCTGGCGGGGCGGCTTTTATTTTTCTTACCGCCCCGCAACCGCTGACGCGGCGGAGGGGGTCAGTCAAAAGTAGCGCCGGCGGCCCATCCGCCCGCGCGAGCGCGCGCTCATTTGCATCCTTGGTCGTATCAGAGACGGGAGGCGGAGGGTATAATTTATCAGATAATCGGCTGGATATTGACCACGGTATTTCGACCATGGTGGACGGTCGAAGCTCGAACTCAGACGAGAGCGAGAGGTCGAACTGAGATCGTATAAACATCAAAACATTTCTCTTATGACTTATGTTGACGGGAGCGGGAGTAGGAACGGGGAAACGGACAAACTGAAACTCGACTTGTGGGAAAGAAGACCGTGACTACTGCACGATACAGACAGTGAACTGTTGTATAAGTTTGCCAAGAAGCAGGGCACCGTTGTTATGATGGCAAATTTTTCAGAGATGCTTGCGCTTGTTGGGATCGACACCAAATCGCCAGTTGTCATGCTGCTTGGCTTTCTTATATTAAAAACGGTGATGCGGTTCGTAGTCAAGGCATTCCAGTCGAACGTTCCTGAGATCGCTGGAAATGTTCAAACCGTGAAACATCAGGGAGATTATGACGAGTTCATTCGTAAAGCTGCTGAGGATAAACGTCTGGTATGTCCCTAAGTTCCATGCGTCGGATCCGAAACGAAGATCCTGGTTGCGCGTTCTTATGCCTACGTGTTCTTATGTATGTTGTTTGCGAAGTAGATTTTCGAGTAAAGGGTGGACAGCCCTGATTGCAAACAAGCTCAAGTGCACGTTTTGCCGTTGTCTTGTTCTCCCAGCGTGGAACGCTCTGTGCTATTCTCGCAGGTTTTAGTAGATTTCTACGCAAACTGGTGTCCGCCGTGTAAAAAACTTGCGCCAGGATATGCTAAGTTGTCCGAGGAGGTACTACCCAAAAATATGACTCTTCCGGCCTGCTGTTTGGCACGCAGATGCAATTACTTTGGTTTCCTGTTGTGCTATGCACCTAGTTCACCCGTAGTATTCAGTTATGCAAGTTTGTACTTTCGCTCTTCGAAAAAATATTTGGATGTTTCCAAGATTTCCATGCTTGCTCTCCTCTGACGTTATAGATGAGCACTTTGACGCCTGTAACTTCGGCGTTGTAACCTCGGAGTTGAAACTGAGTATGTCAGCAGTGGTTGTTGCGCTCGCAACGACTTCGCAGGATGACACTTCCTTGGTAGGGTTGTTACTTGCAGTTTTTGGAACCGCTTTTCCTCAAAGTAGATGTCGACCAGTCAAAGGTGCACACCGACTGCGTAGTGCCACTGGATTTCCTGTCATGAGAAGCCATGCTTGAGGGATCTTGAGAAGCTGCACGCCGTTGCTCTCTGTTTTAGTAGACATGAGAGGAGCATCGCTAGAAAAAAAAGTGCAGATATCTGAACTCGGCATACTCCCACGTTCAGGATGTTTCCAAGTCTTGCGGAATCAAGTGTATGCCAACCGTCCTAGCTTACAGGTACAGATACCTAATCTTTATCAGCATCAACTATTCAGGGCTTGCACTGCCCTAGCCACGTGAAAATTTACATTGCTGCTCCTTCTCCGATTCTACTCGCGTTTGGTATCTATGATCATAATACTATCTTCACGTTATGTACCTGTGCTCAGCGATGGGAAGGTTGTAGAGAAGTTGGAGGGCGCGACGCTCAACAAGGTACTTATTTACTGTTCTACCTGTTTCTTCCGTTTGCATCCTGTCCTATGCCTCTTCATTGATATGTGAAACTAGTGCTTCGTGTGTTTGTTCAAGTGGGCTTCGCTTGTGACTGGTGGTGGCCAATCTGCAGATTCAAGACGTTATCACGAAGTACGTGCCAAAGAAGTGATGCTTGACTCGCCAGTCACCTTTTGTCTCAAGCCACCAGCACCGTTTGTGTTAGACTACCTGTATTGATTCACGTTAGATTACTTAGCACAATTCAGTTACCCGCCACACACTTTTTGCCGCTCACTGTGCGAACTGAATTCGCTCGTAATATGGAGACACACTTTGGAAACCAGTAGATTTGCCTTAATTATATTTCCAAACCTGTGAAAGCTGGCCCTGCCGCCAGGTACGAGCTGCCAACACACACAACGTATGGAAATAAGCACTTGTATCAAAGATGTAAGTGTCGTCGAAGCATACCACTGAGTCGTCATGCTCTCGATGGCTGGGTACCGAGCGACGTACCGGTGAATGGTGGGGCAGCATCCGCCCGTGCAAAAACTTACAAAGCAACATGTAAAGGGCAGATGCCGCACGCTACATGTCGCCCGAAGGAGTAGGGTAGTGGGATACTCGTGTGGCAAGCCGGTCGCTGTGGTCTTATTGTTCTCGTCGGAGTCGAGCTCGTCGGTGAAGGATGCCTGCGCCGCAGAGATGGGTACTCACGCACCCACCGGCAGCTCCTCGTCCGACCGAAATCGTCACCGTCCGAATGTGGATCCGTGGGCACCTGAGTAAGGGTTTGGTTGATCCCGACCGGGGCAGGAATGAGCCTGCACACTTTTAAGAACCTCGCCCTGCACTCCTTACCGTGCACAGATGCATATACTTAGAATGATCATTAGGGATTTCATGCAAGACGACCTTCTCTCCGAAAAACATTTGATTTATTCGTCCCCTGGCGCTAGTTCATTCGAGCCAGACTTGTCCCCATCTCGATGTGGGAAGCTCGCGGCCCAAGCCGGGTAGGATCTAAATAAGTTCATGGTACATCATACAGCGTCTTAGAGTTGTAATGAAACCTCACACGAGAACTCATACGCTGCATCCGTCGGTAGATCGAATCCCCCGCTCGTCGCTTGACATCTGAGTCATGGGGAGGCCACTTTCAACCCCCCCACCTATAAGGTCGACCTTGGCTCCTCTTGCTGCCACCCCTCTCTGTGTTGTGACTCAGTGCTGTGCCATGTCACTTGCAGCCTGCCCACTACCCCTTCCGGTATTCGATTATTCATGCAACACGATGACGAGGACACCGACTGGGCGGCGTTCCGTGTTTCCCCCGCGTACATTCCGGGGAAGAAGACCAACTAATCAATTAGTATATTCTTTGTGTTGCAGTAAACCCTAACAACACCGTGGGATGACGTAGGCGGAGCCACTCTAGTCGGGTTGAAAAAGACCCCCTTGATCTCACAATCTTGCACGGGACACTTTGTATTAGCACATCCCTAGTCACCTCACACCTTCGGGGTGAGGTGGTGTCATGGGGAGGCCAATCCCCCTCCATAAGGGTGACCTTAGCTCCTCTTGCTGTCACCCCTCTCTGTGTTGTGACTCAGTGCTGTGCCATGTCACTTGCAGTCTGCCCACTTAGAATAATGAAGCCCCTTCCGGTATTCTATTATTAATCTTAGACTCGTCTCCGGAACCCTGACTGACCTTGCTAAGCTTCCGTCTCTGGAGCACAGTTGATATATATATATATACATTTCCATCACTGAGCCGTTCTCGAGACCCGCCTTGCATGTTGTGAAGAGAACTTCTCGCGTTCCGCCAGTGTTAGCACCGTGAAACCCCTGTTTCACGACGGTGTCAATTACTGAATAGATTTGGAACATCCACAGCATGCTAGCCCCAAAATATGTTTCATACGATATATTTTGGGCGCTAGGTAACTTGCCCGCTCAGATTTGGTCACTCGAAGCGGATCTTGGGGTCCTCGCTTCGAGTGGCGAGGGGCGGTACATAAGGAATTACCGCCACGATTTAACTGCCCCGAATTACTTGTGACTGTGACACACTGAACACGTCCCAGCGCGTCACAGGACGTCTTTCGCGTCTGACATAACTGACGCGAATTGATGTCATGCGACATCGTTTCGAGCTCCGGGAAGGTCACATCACGCCATGTGGACATCCAACTTCTAATTTCATCGGTTCCATCGACACTCACGGTTGCCCAAACAGTTCCTCCACACGTCTCAAATTGTCCTACGTGGACAACTCAATCGTGTTGCTCATCAGTAAAGTGTAATTTAAATACCCAAAAAATGCTCTCCGGATGCCGAATGCGGGATGCCGAGGCTGAGGGTAAAATGTCACTCTAGACTTTTTACCCGCAGCTCTTGTTTGAACTTTCGATTTTGCTCGTTCACTCCACTGGCGCGTTCATATTCATGGGAATTGGAATAGGTAGTTGTGAATTGGAGCGCGGCTACTGCATTTCTAGAAACTCGCCAGGATATAACATGGTATACTTTTAAGTGACAGGGTGTGCGAAACGCTTGAACACTGCCCTCTTTATCGATAGCGTCGCATCATGTTCAACGGGACCGCTCGCTTGCGAAGCACGGCTGCTTCGCACGAAGGCTAGACGTTGCCACGTGCCAAGACGAAAGCGTGCTAACACGCTTATGGCGGGAGACCACAACTTTTGCTTGTTATTGATAGATATGTGTTCGTCAGCGGCGAGCTTCTTCGACGTGTGTCAGCGCGTGGCAGAATATAGTCTCTGACGCTACCCCGCGTCTATAGACGCGTCTCTTCCAAGGAAATATTTAGCTTTGTTATTTTGACTTTTATGGCTATCTTTGAAATACTTTCGTCAAATATTTGCGCAAGAGCCGTGCGTTATAACCGCGACTCAGTCTGACTGTCGATACGTAGATGCGTAGATATGCAGGTACGAGACCGCTGGTAACGTTGCTTTTGAGATGTTCTCGATGGTACTATCTTTACGATATCCTGTGGTCAACTGACAGATAAGCATGTGGACAAGGTGCGTATGCTTTCCTTGTCAAGTTCGCACCGAAGCCGAGGTTGTGTGTTGTTCTATAATGCTGTGCTGCAACGGTGTTCCGAGTCTTCTCACAAGAGCGTTAGCAAAGTGTAAGTTGTTCGAGCTTCTCATGCAAGTAAAATCTTGAGAGAAACTTGGCTATATGAAAACTAGCGACACCTTTGCTGCGTTGGTGAACTCGTCTCTTAGCGCGCGCTGACATCCTTGTTGCGATTTCATTCCGAGTTGAGCGTTCAAAAATAGCAGTTCACTTCTCAGTCCACTCAAACGCTTCACTTTGGTTACTCAAAGCGAGCGGTATTTCTAAACAGGATATCCCTGCTACATTTGTGGTAAGTTTCGACCACCTGAAGTAAAATAATAACACCCAAAAGCAAATGTAAGCCTGTACTCGGCAGCATTCGCACCGACGTCACTAGAAAACGCAGCGATTCAAAAAGACTCCATACGCCACACACCTAGTGCACGAAGATGCAAGTTGCTGTAACCAATAATCGGTTTGAGCGTTCAAAAAGCGTGGCAAACGTGGCACGAACGTCCAAGAAGTGTGAGCAGAACAAGTGCGCACCTGCGAACAAGATGTCGTATCCGCCTGCTTCGGGACAAGTCGAGGTCGTGAAGATACAGTCGCACTTCACGTAGTGTTCCCCGTTAATTTCGATGATGACTGGATCCTTGAACATACTTTTCTGCGCTTGCATCAACCCGCTCGAAATTGACTCGATTTGTCGAGCTCGATGTGCTTTGGCAAGTGCGGCTTTTGGGTTGCGGTATGTGACTACTGGGGTGTTACAAACTTGTTCCCTGAAGTCTGGCAGGGGATTCAAACCCTTAGGATTAGAGAACTGCCAGAATATTTGCAATAACGCGTCTATGAACGTTATGCATTCTTGCGCGCAATAGAGCATAATGAGCTCCACAACGTCAGCAAGGCGGACGCGCTAGCTACGCTCCCTCCTTGAGACCCTGCCGTCGCAAAGAACCGTCGAAAAACTCCTGGAGCAACTCTATTGACATTCATGTTTTCGTTACAGGTGGACAGTACAAAAGATCTGAACGTCCAAGAACCAAAAGTGCGTGCTCACAACGGGCGTCAGCTGAACAGTGGAGCTTGGGAATTTAAGTTTGAAGTCTCGCATCTTTGAAACCCTTTTTTTATTAATTGGTTTTAATCTTAATAATTAGATTTCATTCGCCTGTAATGCTGCCGCGTGGACCTCATTATCCAGCGTGCCAATGTTGATCCAATCATAATGTTTTTGCGCGTTCTATTTTCATCGGCTGAAAAGTGATTTAGTCATGACCAAGCCTCTGACTGCATCGTGCATGAGCATTGTCATCTCTCGGAATGCAATTGTCACTGTCGCGATGACGCTGACTAGTTTGCTTCGATGTCGATTTTCCATTAGTGACGATCAGGTATATGCTGCTGACGGGGAGTATATACGTAAATGATTGGAGCAGAAACGATTAATAATTCCGGGCAGCCCGGGGGAAGCGGTAATATCTTATGACGCCGCCATCCTCGAAACGCCATTCACTTGGCGTTCTGACCAAGGGAGTGGCTGTAACTACTTAATACAACTAAGTGAACATATGTTAAACGTTCAAAACGCGCAGATGCGCTTCATCCGCTCAATTTGTTGGCGGTATGAAGCACTTCTTCCGCTCTATCTCCGCGGGATGTCGCTAGGATGTCCAAGTAGCAAAGTCAATATACTGCACTCCTAAGGTGTCGTCCGTGATAAATAATGCAAAGATTAACAATACGGTCGGACAGAATCTTCTCATTTTGAGATTCGACCTAACGAGCGTTCCACGATCAAGGCAGCGCCACCGTCCCCTTAGCGGACACCGGGGGGACGTTGGCGCGCCGTGCGGCCAAACCGCGGCAAGACCGGAGATTCCGTCCAACAGTTTTGTTCACAAGGCCCTCCTGAGGCATCCTGAAAGAGCGCGCCGCCAACATTTGATAATACGCCACGTAGGATACTTCGAAGAGGTCAAAGTTAGCGTGATACAGTAATTCAGAATATGCGGAGAAATCGGGCTATGGCAACCTAAGAACTCGAATTCTGGGGCAAAGACGCCATATGATGCCAGCTCTGAACTTTTATACTTAATGTGATTGTAAAATGATGTGGACCTAAAACGCCGTACGGCATCACACAACATTCTGCTTAACAAATATATTCCTTGCACCGTTAGTTGTAGCATCGATCTCTTCTTGTGGCGTGCACTCTAGTGCACTTATGGAACATGCAGTCCCAGTTAGGTTATGCGCTTGCGGTTCGGGTGCGGTTCGGACGCTCAAAGTTCGAGCGGACTGGCTCATTTGAGCCAGCGCCATAAGAAGGACAACTTTTATGCGTGTTAATGACAATATCTGAAAACTTTGAACTCTAATGTTTACTTACATAAAGGGATACCCATCTTTGATATATGGGGATATTTCTAAAAAACTGTTTACTTACATTATATACACCTGTATCTGAAAGAGGGCAGCGTGATGTGCTTCAGGCGAAGCACTGGCCGCCCGGTGCAAATTCGGACGGTCAGGGTTTCGTCTAAACGATTGCCGTGCCACCATTCAGGCTCGTGAAATGAATTTGAGCGAGTCCCCCACATGGTCAATCTTGACGTACGGCATGTGACACTACTGTGATAAACACGCGGGCAATGGTACGTGAGGTACTGAGGCTGTACGGACAAGTGAATTAGGCAAGGGCCTTCACCGAGACTCTCGGGAGGGCTGTCTGGCGTAATTCTAACAAAAAATGAGAGCAAGATGCAGCAAGGCCGCCACAGAACATTCGCCGCCATAGGAAGATTTTGACAAATGCATCTCTGTGATGTGTGCGTATAGGTGTTTGAAAAGTCCAGTAAAGTGCGCGAAATTCTGCAACTCGAGGCGATATCCCATGACTATCACTGATGATTCGAAATTATTTGGAATGACATGACAACATATGACAGCAGGAGCACCGTGTGTCACATGTGTGCATCTTTACACTTACAGACGACGTGATCCTCGTGAGACGAGAGACGACACCGTGTCCACATTACTGATTTTTAAAATAGATAATAAAAAATGTCAACAAAGTTGCGAAAAAATCAACGAAACTATCAATGTAAATTTCCGCTCGTGATGGTATATAAACAATATAAAGGTTCGAAATTAAATAATCATTTTGGTGCGTCATCGAACTAAGAACGAACAACAAACCGTAATTAATCCAGATCGCGGCGACTCCTGTCGCCGACAAGCAATAACAAACAACGCGGGAAATATTCCACAATCATGTAAATCTGTGTGTTTGACTGGAGGTGACACCGTATAGATACAGGTGCAGCGAGCGCGGGGCCGGCAGGTGCAACGAGCGCGGGGCCGGCAGGTGCTAGCTCGAGTCCGCGCTAAAGTTATAAACAACTCGAACCGCCGCACTGGGACGGCATGTGCAAGCGCGGGCCCGGGAGGTGCTAGTACTCTTGTGTCGTATAAGTGGACTGTAGAAAGTTGTAGAGTTCCTTTTGGTAGAATACGGCCGAGTCTTTTTTATCCATATGGTACTCTTGCATACCGTAACGATATCCCCCCTAGAGAGGGTAAAATGCAATAATATAAGATATCAACAGAGTGCCTTGTGCACAAAAAAACTTAAATTGTTAAATAAATACTCTTTGCACTTGAAGTGTTGCTAAATAAATAAAACAAAATTAGTAAACAATTAATTTACGAACCCGGTCCTTGCAATAAACAACAGTAAACAAACAATAGATATTTATTAGCTCCCACCCCAAAAACAAATATTTCCGCCAAGTTTACGTGCGCTCCCTTTCAATAATCAAAATCAATAATGCGGACAGCACGGTATGACTCGACAGTCATACATATCTTAAATCATGTGACACGAATGTGACTAGCGCATGCCCCATTAACGGAAGACTCGTAGTAATTATTGAGACGAACATAATTTGTGTTAACAAACATTCATTCCGAAAACGGGAATTGAGCTCACAAGCATTTGTGCTTATTTCGTCTTCGCATACATGTATACAGTTACCGTACATCAAACTGAATAATTCAATGCCATAATATCCCCATTCCCAAAACATTAAAGAAAAAAAAATCTCCAAAGTTGCGTATCCCTACATTCACAATCGTGATGAGAAGCCTCAACTGCGCAGTGCTCACTACAAATTTTAACATACGTTGTATCTATTCATTGTTTCTACAGTCTGCTCAATTAGCCCATACTTATGGTAAGCAGAGAATTACTGGTACTGGATAACGTCACCGAAAACGACTTGATCTGTTACAACAAGCAACCGGAATCAATTCACGAACCAGAGCCACAAGTGAAGGAAAGTAGTGGCATATACAAGTTCATGTCGTGACGTCCATAAATAATACCCATCCTAAGCAACATTTGCAGCTTCAGGCATGCTTGCTTATTTATGGCCAAATCATCAATTATAACATTCAAGAGACACACTTTACTGTATAATGTATACGACGTATGTATTGGCTATCAATCGACGCGTATACTGACTGATTCATCGACACATATTATGCATAGTGTAAATTAGTGACTAGCTATTTTGTCTTCCTAGTTCTTAAAGACGGATCCACAGTCCGTAGTTTGCGACGGATAATGGATACGCGGCAGTCCCTCTCGCGGGCGAACCTGCCGGGAACAAAGAGTGGCCAGTCAGCACACCGTACTTCACAAAATAAAGGATAACTCGACTGTCGCCGCTCTCAGGCACCAGTCTTAGGAAAGTTGAAAGGATGGAATGGCAACGTACCACGTGATAAAAGCGTTCTGCCGCAGATTTACCGTTGTCCGAGATCGAGGTCTGGCCTGGAGTGAAGAAGCTCTGTGTTCCGTACTTGGCCGTCAAGTGGTTCGCTTTGTCCACTATCGCGATATCTTTCTTCCAGCAGTCGAAGTTTGCCAAACCTTGCGTAGACTCCTTCACGGGGTCACCCTGCAGCTGGACACTATGGGGCGCCTGCTGGCGGAAAGCACACAATCCTGGCACAGTGTGCCGGGAGTATTGGTCAAGCGAGCACAATAGCATCTTGTCCTTAGCGAGGGGCCGATTATCTTGTCCTAAGGCATGGGTGATAGCGTGGGAGTTGTGCTGCGCCTCGGGAACGAAGCCGCTGCTCACCCACAAAGTCCTCCCCGTCAGAACCAGCAAAGCTCCAACCACATTCCCTCTCAAGCACGATCCTATCTCTCGCCCAGGCCCATCATGGTTCAAGCGACGAAGAAAGCCTCGGAAGCCCCAACCAAGGCGATATCAAAACGATGTGCGGGAAGCTTGGGAAGCACCTGTATCCGGGGATCTGAGAGGTGTTCTTGACGGTGCCCTTTTGCAACTCTGCTGTTGAGGCCCTCTGTGCCGGCGACCCCAAAGTCCAGTGAGACGTTTTCAAATGGTCATCACGTGATGCAAACCACGGGGAAGCCTCAACGAAAAATGGCAGGGTGAGTGCGGGGCAGATTCACCTTAGAGATTTCGCTTTCATGCTTTGCACTGTTGGAAAGTGGATCGCTGCCGTAGGCCCCGTGATTCTGTGCGTAGGTGGTGAGACCGTTAAACGGCGGATTCAACGTCCTCTGGATTACCTTCCTCCTACCGTCAGGTCCACCTGCCGCTGGGCTGTGCGGCAGTGATCTAGATCGAAGGTTGCCGGCAGCCGCTGGACCTCCCACCTGTAAAAAGAAGGAAATCTCTGAGGCTTACTTTCTTTCGAAAGCGATATGGCATACGATTTTAGCAGGTCATCTTAATTCTGTGGAGATTGCCAGCCGAAAGCGAGATTCGGCCGTTGCGCTCTGCAATAGTGAGCGGAACGCCCGCGCTAACGTTGCGCGAAGTCATCAGCAACAAGGCTCACCTGCGGCTCCCGAACCACCATACTAGTATACTCTGAGTAAAACCCAAGCTCCGCCTCGCCAGGCTCCTTGTTTTTCAATTTGCCAGATGCCGAAAGGTTTTGAGCTGCTATATGAGTGGCGAGTGTGGGCCTCAAGTCTTCGGCCAGAACCTGCAATACCCAGAGGGTGGCATACTCAAACTCAAAACTGGACCAATTAACCCACTCTTGCAGCACAAGCACGCGTGATGAGCCCCGGGTTTTGCCTCCGAATTCAAGAGGCACTTACATGAGCTTTGCTAGCATGTTTTTTGCTCTCTTGTACCTCCTCCTTGTAAGTGGTTGAAACCACCACCCTGAGAGCACAGCATCACAGCACGGAGCGAACGACGTGAAAAACTGGAAGAAACGTGGGCGCGCTTTGTACGCAGACAAGACAGAAAGCTGTCGGAAGCGGTCGGGAGGATAAGGAACCGTGGCTGGAAATTGGCGGTCAGATGCAAAGGCAGGGGAAGCGGAGGAGGATCTCGGTGCTATGACTGCATCAGGGGAGAACAGAGTAGCCGTATTATGAACACTTAGTCTGAGAAGAAAAGAGGGCCAAAAAGGGCAATACTTCTTATTGGCCTCAAACTCGCCGCGAGGAAGAGTCTGCCAATGTCCACTGTTTTTGACGGCTTGTGCTTGTGGCGTTTTATAATCGCCAGCCTTAGCCTGCATTCACATGAAACGTAAACGCGTTTTATTTTGATTCCTTGCGGCCTAAAAATGAAGTTAAATTGAGTGCTCTACAACACTGTTTTGTTTCCAGCAATACATTACTTTCTACGCTCCCTCAGGTTTCTGCAGCAGAAAGGAAGCAAGAAAGATGCTCATTATAGGCACGCGGATAACGTCTTCTAGTTAAGAATATCCGAAACCAAGCGCACGCAAACGTTGCCAGCTTGCTTTGGTTTCAAGTGCACCTCACGCCGGGAGGCCCACACATTGTGCGATTACTTTGCAGCCAGCCTGAAACTCTCTGCAGTTTCACGCACCGTTAAGCTGTTATTGTACTCCGATTTGTAAGGGTCGTCATAAGTTTTTGCTACTCTTCGCTGTTTTTCACCGAAGCAACAATGCGCAGCACCTCAGCAGAAGGCACGACGACAAAAACGGCAAGGGGAGGGAGAAAGGGCTTGGCATATAAATTCACTGAGAACGTTCTTCACTAAAATCTATAGAAATATCTTTCTGACTGAAGCAAACAACGGAGCAGGACGCAGTTTTATTCAATCAAAAGCGACGAAGAGAAATTGTCAGATGAGCAGCTCACACTAAGAGCGAACATTTCAAACTGAATTAGGGGGAATTCGTCTTGAAGGCAATAACCTCCACGTGATGTCTCGCCGGTTCATAATACGCGAGGCACAAACACATCTTATGCATTCATGCAGCAGGAAGGAGAGAGACCACATGACTTACTTCCAAGGTTGCTTCATCCGCGTGCCTTCCTGTATGAACCGTACTACCCTTGGTAGGAAGCTGGATGCTGTGAGTTGTCGGTATATATCCAGCGTAACCTGGAATTCCAGAGTCCACACGATAACTCATCATGCTTTTGTTGCCAGCCTGCCCGATTCCTTTGTGATGGTTGTCCATCCCAATGCCTTTGTGGTAAATGCCCGCCATTCCGACCATGTTTGCTTTGCAAGTGACTGAAGAGGTATTTCACCACCACAGTTATCGACGTTGCAAGTGCAGTATGACAATATTTTGTTTACAAATTTTGCTTCTTGGTTTAATTAGCTCGTGGTGGCACTAGCAATTGAAGTCTGTTTCAAGAGCTATTAGAACTGGCGTTGGCAGCAAGAAATAAGTTAACAGTACAAGTTTCATGTCACCACTGTCGTGTGTGGGTGTCTCCTCTCAAAATAAACTGACGCTGGCGAACGAGCGGAGCGGAGCGGAGGTTGCGTTCACTGGCCTCTTACACTGTCCAATGGATCTTACAATTGATCCGAGCATCAATATTTAATCATTTCTGGTTTCTATCATAGTATAAAATAATGATATAAATGTTCTGAATATTCTCGAGAGATCGACATCGAGATCGACAGTTCCACAACGACAGTTCCGAGTTTCTCAGTTTGAGAGTGTCAGTGAGGCCTGAGTCTCATCACGATCAGTCTCGAGTCTGCAGTCGACTGATGACGTGAGCAGTCTGGACGTGGAGTCTACAGTACGTAGAGCCTAGTCTCGACTCTCGAGACAGAAACAACGAAATCGAAGCACCGCCCGCCTCATCCGATCAAGGCTGCAAATTGGAACGCTCGCGCGCTAGCGGATGGGCGCATGGGCCGCTAGCGGATGGGCGCATGGGCCGCTAGCGGCAGTTTTGACCCACCTGACGCCGGTTCGGCGGGGTCTGGAAAATGTTCCCGCCCCGCCCGTGGCCTGGCGCGCTCGCGGGCTACGGGCTTGCCACCCTGCTCTTGCCCCGCCCCGGTTGGCGGCAGGCGAGGGAAGAAGGCTTGTCGTGGCAGGCCGCCCGGGACCGTTTGAAGTCAGCCCGGGCCGGTTGCGGGCCGCTCGATCGTCGGATAATTTCATCGCCGCTGGATCCGATGTGAGATATCGGAATACATAAAATTATAAATGTTTTAGGTCTTTTAATAATCAGTTAAATCCCGAACGTCGAACGTTCGAAGCCACTGCGTCAAGCGCAGCGCAGCGCATGCGCATGCGCATGCGCTGCGCTGCGCTGCGCTGCCCTGCGCTGCCCGCGGCGCGGCCGCATCCCGCATGGCCGCGTCCCGCATGGTCGAGCGTCTCAGGTCTAGGTGGTAGGACGCGGACGCGGCTCCGATGAGACTGTTTACGTTTCTAGATTCGGGAAAGCGCAAGTGTTGTGACCGTGAGGAACAACAGTGACACAGAGCTAGGAACACGCAAGGGGTTTCAACGTTTCCACTACGACTAGAACCGTAGCGAAACGACAGCGACAGTCCACTTTTGTAATTTAGAAGTAACTCATTGTGGTGCAGCGGGCACGGTTAAATATTAGATCTGCAGTGTAAATCACGCGATCTGTGGCATTCTTATTTCTACCGTAGTTTCCTTATCCTTAGTTTTCCACGAGATGGGTGGAAACTTAAGTAGTCTGGACGAAGGCAAACGCTCGGCCAGCCCCTCCAGTGCCCCTCCAGACGTTTTCTCAGTATTATACGAATATCTTTCCTCACGTCGTACGCGATGCCTAGAGCTGTTTCGTGAGTTTGATAAAAATCGCAGCGGCTACCTGGACCGAAGAGAGCTAACGAGTCTCGTCCTACGAATGATGCCGGAAGTCAAGCGCCGAGACATCCGTTATTTTCGCTCAATGATGGACATCGACGGCGATGGCCGAGTTTCATTTCAGGAGCTCAATGAAGTAGTGAAAGAGTGCAGGCATGCTGGTTCGTTGGCTCGCAGCAAGCAGGAAATGATGATAGACCTCAAACGAGACCTTCGCAGACTCGTGCGCAATAGCCGCCGCGAGGCTGTCAGAGTATTCAACGAGTTCGATGTGGACCGTAGTGGCTTTCTTGAACATAGTGAGGTCGTGCGGATGATTCGTTTCTTGAAACCGCAAGTGACCACTGCGGACCTCCGATACGTTATGGCAAATCTTTATCTTGTCGACACCGATGAAGACGGTCGTATATCAGTGGAAGAAATGCTTGGCGAGCTGGGATTTGAGACCGATCAGTACCCCGAGCCTGAACCCGAACCAGAATCAGAACCGGAGCCAGAGCCGGAACAGGAACCGGTTTTTGCGCCGCGGTATCCGCAACCAGAACCTGAACCAGAAACGGATGAGGACGAACAGCCTGTCCCCTTCAGACAACTGGAACCCCCTCCCTTTGTGGAGTACGTTCATCCACCAAAAGCAGTGGTCGAAATTGAGCCGGTAGTAGAGCGGAAAGAAATGTCGACCCAGTCTCTGCCCAAATCTGCGAAGGAAGAGCTCCGACAAGCTGTGGCAATTCATAAAGAATATGAGGACCGCCTAAGGTCCGCCATGACAATAGCACAGGAAGCGATGGGCGCTGAAGCAGACGAATTGCGTAGGGATGCTCGTCGTCTCAGTGATTTCAATAAAGAGTTGGAGAGCTTATCAGAAAATATCACAAGTGCAGCTCTGAACATGGAAGAGGAGCTGAAGGGTGGATTTGCCAAAATTCGGAGCGCCGTCGACGCAAGAGAAAAGGCGTTGCTCTCTCAGGTGCGTTCCTGGCACAATTTGAAAAGTGAAGACTGAGAGTGGAATTCGTTCATGTGTCGGTTATTAACCCCTCAAGGACCTGGTGCACCTTGTCGCTGTTTGGCTCCGTCAAAGTCCATGTCATATCCTTGCATGGACTGAGACCAACCATGTGGGGTGCAGGTTGCAGACGTGGCCGCGGAAAGACTGGGCGTAGTCCGAGCACAAACTGAACGAACGAAGTCAACAGAGGCTGAAGTATCTTCTGTTCTCAGGATTGCGGAGTTCGCTCTCCAGGTAAACAAACCACTTTGTCGCTTTGTCGCAACTCAACTCGGATTCTTCATCGTTTCACTTCAAGGGGTATTCGCTCGCTGGTGACAACAAAATTTACTGCTCGTGCTTAGAAGTTATCTTCGCGGGGGCTTGCAGGAAAGGGATCCGTATGTCGTCCTGCAGCAAAGTGATAAATTTGAAACGCAGTGTGAAATGTTGCGCGCTTCAGGTGTGTCACTTTTTCTATGCTTAATTTAGTCGCAAATTCGACGAAGAATTGTTCTGTCTTCGAATGTATCAGTCATCTGCAATGAGATGTTTATACCTGCCGCCTTTGACATTTGCTTGCGAAGATGCTCTTGTATGTTCAATCTTCCTCAGAATAGGTGGTTTATAAAGTATTATGGTTTTAGAACCTCTATTATTGTGACAATGCAGGTAGAGCCAACATGGTTGAAGCTGCAACGACGAGTGAATTCGGGCTATTTGTCGACTTCGACGATGCAACTGTTGAGCTTGGGAACTGTCTTGAATTTCTTGCCACGAACGGGAAAGGGGTGGAGGGAGCTCTGCGGGGTGGAGCTGCCATTAATACACTCAAAGATGTGTTTTTCTCGTTGGACCAGAACAGGTATTGCCCTGCGTCTAGAAAACACTAATGGCCGTGCCAAATTTTCACACTTGGGGAAATCTAACTGGTTCTCAGTTTCGGTGACTTCGTTCACATCAAGCCTGGCTCATAATGTCCAGTGTTTCTCTCTTCGGCCCTTGTTCGTTCGGTTCTCTGCTTGAATAGTGTGCTGTCTTTTGGAGCTGAAAATGAAACGCGTGTACTCGATACAGGGAAGGAAAAATTGACAAACGTTCGCTCATGGACACGCTACAAGGAGACCGGCGTATATCAGACTTGCTCAAGATGCCGGTGAACATGTCTGGCGACGGCAGAATATCTTCAGAGAGTTTTGAGGATACTTTCAGGAGAATCGATATGGATGCTATCCGCACTATCAGCTGGCCGGAATTCGCCTCATACTTTGGCCAAACTGGGCACGGCGGAGCCCCTGTCAAAAATCGCTATGCAAAGAGCAAGGTGTGCACTCAGTCTAAGTGGTGTATCCTCCCGCGTTCTCACTTTCTCAGTCACTTTGGAACACCATCTTCTGGCTTGCTATGGCACTTGGGGGCTGCGTGTCACTTATTGGTGTGTGGTTCTTGGGTCAGGCGGAGCTAGTCAGAGACTCGCAGCGCATGACTGAAGAAATCTCAGTGAAGGACAACATGATAGAGGATGCGACAAGGGAATCTGAGCGCCTTGCCACACTTTTGTCAAAAGCTGAGAGTTTCTCCGCACGTCAAGCCTCTCTCCATGAGCAAAGCGTTTCAAGGCTGAGAGATGAGAAGTCGGCTCTCCAGGCTGAGTTTGATGCCAAGCTGAAAGCTATCACTGAAGAGAATGCTGCAAAGCAAGCTGACTTTGAAATGCGGCTTCAACAAGCTTTGGAGCGTTCAGAGGCTGTGCTCTTGCGTGACCAAGAACCTCAAGCCAGTGTCAGTGCGAGTGGTTTTAAGGGCAGCCGTAGACGAAATAGTCGCACCACAATGCCAGCAATAAGAGGCACGTGAATGGACTAGTAGTATTAGCACTACAGGCCAGCCAGTTTCAAGAATTTTCCAAGAACATAAGTAACAAGTTATATGAAGAAGTGAGCTAGTATATTTGGCGGAGGTTTTAATGTCAGATTAAAAGCAAATCATGAACACACAACATAAGCAGGGCCGATCGATCACGGAGTTCCATTTATGATATCTGTTTTCACGTGTTGCAGGGGCGATCGTGAATTAGAGCGGATCATGTAACTCGAGCTCATGAAGTTCAAGAGCCGCAATGTTCTAAAAGGGGATCCGCGTATTATTTTTATGGGTTTGCAAAGATGCAGGCATCTTCTGCATGGTGCTGGGCAAAACTCCAGCCAACAATTGGAACCTAAGACCCATTTAATCCCGGGTATTCAAGCTGCAAATCGGTGACGACCAGACAAGTACGGGCTGATTATCCGTCCACACCACAAGCCGACTTTTGGTGACGAGTACGGACTGGTTTTCAGCCCATAATCAAGACGCAAATCGGTGATGAGAACTGGTCGATCAGCTCATACCATATTAGATGAGTAAGGGGTGATAACGGCCCATACTGTGACACACAGTCACGCCGAAATTCGGAGACGGATACGGCTGATTAAGTGATTATCAGCCCAGCACCATTTGAAGCAGGATGGCGTGCATGGAACCGAACTCAAAGGGAGGTACCTGTGACACTCAGTTGAGATACATATTTCCATTCAGCGGTGCATACATCTTAGGCTCACTTCTACGAGTGCGGATATTTCAAGCTCAAAACGACCGTCGCCGCACTGAGGTCAGGTATTTGTCGTGAAGCCACACACGACTTCAGACCTCCAAGCACGAGTAAGCAATGCTAGGAAAGTACCAAAAAGTTTAAGCTCAAAGCCAAGTGAAGGCGCCTTACCTACCAGTCTCTTTAGCCAGTCGTTCGGAGCTGCCTCGGGAACCTTCTCCTCTTGCAGGCGAATTTTTTGTTAAAAGAAATGCTGGAATGTGGACATGGTGGCAACGAAATGGAAGAAGAAAAACAAGAACGCCTTTCGCTCGTTGTACAGGAGCGTGATCAGGCTGCTGCCGCTATCTATGGCGCGACACACTATGCCGGTACTCAGCGAGACCCCCTTGGCCGCGTTCATTCCCTTCGAGCGGACCGTGGGCATGCACGTTCATATGGGCTACACCATGTGCATCATCGTCTTCGACAGTTCCCTCGTATTCTTTTTTTCTTCGGGCATCTGTGCAGGGAGCAGCACGCCGGACTTGAGCCGACTCCGAACGGGGTATTCACCTTCTGCGAAAAGTTTGAGTCCGAGATTTTTCGTACCGGGCTGGGGATCTTGGCTGGCATAATCTTGCTCGCGACAAGCTCCTTTCTGAGGAACCGCATTCCGTACGAAATCTTTTACTACGGCCATCATGTGGTGTTCGCCATCTTCACTCTGGCGATAGCACACACCATGGATCAGAAGGTGAGAGCACGCTGCTCTTCCCGAAACTCGATCGTACCCCCGCTGAAACGCACGCTTCATCAAACATACCCCTCTGACTTTTTTCTTTCCCTAGCTCTTTTCTGCTGCAAACACGGAGGACGTTAGTGGCTGCAGGGTGTGCGTGTTTAGTATTATAAAAACCTGTTTGAAAAATAGTGGCGAGGGAATGAGCAGCAATTGGACCCTGCGAATTTCCTGAGGGGGGAGCGTCATGAACTGCCGATTAGCTGTTTACAACTGTAAAGATCGAAGCTAGACGCGTTGCTCCCGGGAATCGTTGCGCTTAGTTTTCTGAGCGGGGTCGGATGTGCAGGCTCGGGATCATGGGCAAGAGCGCAGCCAAAGCTTCAAGTGGTTCACAGCCACGTTGACGTTGTATATTGCGGACCGCCTCTTCATGGGCTTCAACATGCGGAGCTTGCCTGTCGTGGAGTGGTCGGCGCTCGGAGATCGCATGCAGGAAGACACGCGCTTTGTCATCGTACGACTCCAGAAACCCCGCTCCTTCACCTTCAACCCGCGGGCCAGTACGTCTCTCTGATGATCCAGGAACGATTTCACGTGGCATCCGTTCTCTGTGGGCAGTGCGCCTAACGAGTGAACCCTCGACTTCTACATCGAGGTGTACGGGAATAACACGTGGACGAGCAAACTATGGGACTTGGTGGACCAGAATCCGAAGAATTCGAAGGTGGGCGGCTGGCAAGCTGAATCTGGAGGTGAAGGTGATGTGTCCGTACGGTGTTGCCATCAGCGACTATTCCAGCTTCCGCCACAAAATGACCATCGGCACGGGCACGGGCGTTGTCCGAATGCTGTCGCTGATGAAGAGTGTATACCTCCAGCTGATGCAGATCAATGCTGAGACGCACCATGACTGCAGTGATGACCGAACTCACACGTGACTTTACAGCGGAGCAACAGGCAAGTAGTTCAAGTATTCTCAAGGTTCTTCGCAAGGTCACCCTGCGCGGCCCCCTACCGTCTTCGCGAACGACAAACGCCACGTGATGGCATCTTTCATCCAGCTCAAGTACCGCCTCTGGCAGTTCCACAAGCGCGTGGTGGGTAGCGCCACCTTCAAAGGACTTGAGCGGAAGAAGAAAGAGGAGGAGCGCCAGGTGCTGTGGCGCCTCTTGGCTCTCATCCCACCTATCTTGGAGTTGGCGGTGGTAGTATTTGCCAAGTAGGGACCACGTTATTGTAATGAAAAGGTGGAAAGGCGACCGTAAGCAAGTGTCTTTGGCAAGGAAGGTAGTTGAATAAGTTCCCTCGAGTTGGAACAAGCTTGCCCCAAGGCATACCCTCAGTGTGTTCAATATAAACATACTCGTTTTGAAAGTCCCATATAGGTGTACGGTCCCTATCCTGACTTTCCTATACCTGTACGGACGCACTATGCTTGAAACGAAAGCCACAATTCTCGACATACGTATCAAGCCCTGTGCCGTTTAAGGCAGTTAGGTGGAAGAAAGGATGTTCCTTTTTGCGGTGAACACGCGTGGCATGTCTAGTACAACGACGCCCGCCTTTATCGCAAGAAAGGCACACCCTAGTGTACTTTTTCGGAGGCTTCCTCATGTTTGCAATAACCAAGTGAACAGATGGGTGGGGGGGGGAAATAATACAAACTGTGATACTAGACGCATGTGCGTGTGACATATCCTATATTCCCCAAAAATGGACAGAATTTCTATTCCCCGATTAGCACTGTTCTATTCCTCGATAACCATTTTTCCGTTGGCGGTGGCCCTCCTCACAATTTCTTGGCGTGGGGATATGGATGGATACGAGAGCATCTCGGAAATGCACGACGGGCTGGTGGCGGGGACCATTTGCATGACCGTCTTCTTCTTCTTCTTCTTCTTCTTCTTCTTCTTCTTCTTCTTCTTCTTCTTCTTCTGGCTGCAGACCCCGATGTCTTCATTCATGTGGTGGGTGGATCTGGCTGCGGTGCCCTCGTCACTGATGTGCATCCTCCTCTGGTCCCAATGGAACGACTGGGGACAGTTTTGACTCGTACCAGACTTTCGCCTACGCTATGCTTGCGTTGTACCGCGGATACCGGGTGCTCTGTTACGCAGTGTATCCCCGACAAAACTATGTTAGGAACCTTGTGCGGGCGGCGGCGGGCTGGGAAGTGGCACCGGTGAATACGTTCCACTTCCCGTTCTCATCGCGCTCCGTGGCGCTGATTGAGAACATCTGACCGGAGCTGGACCGGCTATACGTGGGACTCAAGAAGGTGCTCGGGCCGTACGGTGCAAAGATCTGTCAGATCGAGGTGTATCTGACGCGGTATTTCCCAGAGCGACTGCAGGAGCTCCAGAAAAAGCTCGCGGGCACCCGGTTGTACCAGGTTGGTGGTTTGCACATAGGGCGGCCAGACACAGAGAAGTTGTTGACACAGAAGCTGCTTGCAAGGATAGCAGACGACTTTGTGATAGGTGGGAACAGCAAACCTTCCGCATCATCCATGCTCGTTGCATTCTATGGGAATACTGAGCTTGGGTCCCAGCTTGCGTCACAATGCAATGCTGTGCAATCAGCTGGTCAAGCCGTCCCAGGAGCTGGCCAGCACTCCATACAATTCACGCAGGAGAACTATGGTCTCAGTACCCAGAAGAACGTGGCATCTGAGACTACCGCACCCACCACGCTGGTTAGGCAAAGGACCGTGGCATGGACTTAATAAGAAATATTTTTTGCATTTTCCGAGGTCAGTGTACAATCCCAGTTCGATTTAAGCAACAACTGATATTCGATCGAAGCCAGCAGGATGCTACTGATAGGCACATGGACAAGCGAATTATAGAGAATAATTGTACTCTTTGTGTATTTTGCTGTTGCTCTCAACGCATCCCTAAATCCTGAAACCCTAAACCCAAAACCCCCTAAATGTAGGAGTCTCAAGCCTGGGGAGTCTGAACTTGATAATTATAAAATCTCAAAAATGATGTACGTTACGCCTAGAAAACTCAAGTTTGAGTTTTTCTATGATTTTATATCCAGCCTCTATGGGTCATCTACGATATAAACTTTTAGACTAGACAACCTGGGTATATACTTCGAGACTATATATCTACAACGTACACTGCACGGAGCTATCTATCCATATCCTTAGCAGATGAGCTCTAAGATCAAGCTATCTACATGTACGCAACATACATGTTGTATACACATAAGCTATCTATATGCATACAATGTTGTACACATATCGATGATCGCCGCAGCCAAGGATGCGGCCTGAGCATTTCAAATATACCATGGTGCGCCAATCCACTGCATCACAGCAGGCCCCGTAAAACATCGGGACGCATACATTCTGCGCGTGAAGGGGTTCCAACGCACTCGATGTGTACGAACGTGTTGACTCACATGACCGGTATTATGGTTCATGTGCGTGAGACAGCGCAACCGTTCCCATGGGGACCGGGCATGGTTACCGCCTGCTCTAGAGGGAGAAGCCCTGATGACAAGCGAAATACCTACTAGGCTTGTGCCACATATCGCTGGTGCAGATGTGAAAATGATTATGCAACATTAATCACAATCGCTCTGAAACCGAGCGAGCTGCGCACAGACTACTGACTGCGCCGGACCCTGCACTATGCATAATCTACGACCCTGCTATAGCGGAAACTCGTTACCGGGAAGGCGAACCGGATGGCACCTCAACTACGCAGATAAGAGGCCACTTATTTCTGGTAGGAGAGGACTCCAGACTTTTATCTCCTGTCGGAACGGCGAGCATTCTGGTAGCTCACCGAAACCCCATTCGGAGAAGGATCTGCTGGAGTATATCTCAGAAGCCTCGATGAAAAGTCGGGGCATGTCAAATGCTGACTTTCCGGAGTTTTAACCTGACGTCACAGAAACGAGCCTCCACTCCGCCCTGCACGTGCTGTGAGATAACTGGCAGGTAAGCTAGGAACGGCAGAAAAGCGACTGGATCGACGCCTCGAGCCCACCCCATGGGCACGCTGTTGCCGATCCGGGCGCAAGCCCTGTTGCAACAAAGAATCGGGGCAACACCTCCAATATAGAGGGAGCCGTCCTGCTACAACTGTTCACTAGGCTCCGCTAATCGGGGCACCGAGCAAGTACATGCAACGATGGTTGAGATTGGGGTTGAGTATTGTTTTGTGTTTCAGTGGTGGCGGCTCAACATCAAGGATATTAGTTGCGCATGTGCACCACCACCACCTCCTTCAAGTTGTTATTGAAGAGGGTTCGGCGCAGACCGCCGCCTTCTAAGAACTAGGAGTCATAGGCTCACATAAACCGAAGGGACATACGCACAGATATGGAACTTGCAGGTCCTAAGTATTGGATTGCACGCGGTTGACGTCAGTCGCGAGAGTTGACTACGTACGGTGCCCTGAGCGTCCTTGGACTAAACGGGATGGGGATCACAATATAACTTTCCAGCATAGAGGTTGGTGGGTGACTATCTCAGGTACTCAGGTACTCAGGAGGTAGTTCAGGCAAGGCGAGTAATGTCGGTATTCGTTACTGGCATGCACATATGGGGATGCCTGGTGACCTTGACATTTCACAGCAAATGGATTCGAATTGCATCTAAATCCCTTAGAGGGCCCTATACAGCACATTTCCAAAGTCTCGTATTGTTGAAGGACAGCTCCTATGCAAACAAGAGAAGATATCGGCTTTGTAGCATTCTGAAATCCGTGGCATCATTCATGCTGCATACACGATGCAATGCTCTGTAAACGTACAAAGTAAGCTGCATGCTCAAGGTATGCTGTAAAAATCGGCGCCTTTCCAAGGACAGAATTCGTCCTCCAGTTGCTGAGCATCTCGGCGTCACCGGCAATCCGCAATCCCGCCGGGAGACGCCCTGCACAAGACAGCATCCAAAGCGCTATATGTGCAGAATGGTCTTCAACGTGTCAGACAGGTCGGTTATCAGCTCTTGTTGCATCTCCTCGGCCCCGAGGGACATGTCCTGCACACACACACAACCGATTTCGATAGCATATTGCCACTCAATTTTCCTGGGGTATGTCAGCATGCTTGGGAAGAGCTCTAGTGCGCATCTCTTCGCATGCCACGTGGTCCACGTGACACCTCCGCCATCCAACTGATGGGGTGATGGGGGATGTCTTGACACACCTTGGCGCAACGCTGGTGGAAGGCGAGCGTCGTGGCCAGGTTAGCAAGAGTCCCACCGGCCTCCACCTGTGTCATATCCGCAACCCCCCCTGCTCTTCCCCATGACGAGCTTCCCCTTCTGGCCACCTTGTCGTCACGAGCTTAATTTGCCTTAAGAATCAAAGTTTAGAGAACGGCAAAACAAAATGGTAAGACTCCTCCATCGTAACTGCTGGATGGGAGAAGCCCTATTGCCAGTGGAAGCAACGACGTTGAGAAGGTGAATCGACCTCGTCGCAGCCACCTCATCGTTCCAAGGGTGTGCCCTAATCGATGTTGGCCTCCTCCCGATCCTCGCACGCCCATCATTCTAGTTTTTCGACTTCCAATGGTGTGTCCGCTACAGGGACGCGCAGCTGCATCGGCACGCCTACTGGCACACTATAGTGTTCCAAGGAAACCGCAATCTACGCAATCTAGGGCTTTACTTCTGAATGGCGCAGCAAAGCAGAAACTGGGAGTGGAGCTACTCAGCAGTACTCCTTCCATGGCCTGCGGGGACGGGGCAGAGCGAGACATCATTGCTCTTTCCATGGACCATGGACTGGAAGGGGGGCAGCAGCTAGATTCTCCACAGCGGCGTCATCAGGTCGGGGCTGCGGGAGGTGAAGTACAACAGCATCGCCACCACGGCTTGGTTCTCGCAGTGGAGTGGACCACCTTGCCCACCAGCTTCGGAAGGAAGGCCGGATACCAATTCCACCCCAACTGGATTGTGGTTCAGCTCGTCCCCCCCCCCTGAAGCCCGTGAGCCTATTGCTTGAAGATCCGCATGCCCACGCCATCAGCCAAGCATCTCTGTGCGCAGCTGGCCTTGGGTCGGATACCTCTGGAGCCTTCTTCCGCTCCGCCGTCAATGAGCGTGCAGACGCAACCACCACTCGAGGTTGCTCGAGCGTTGCTGGGTGAGCTTATACCATCGCCCCTCGGCTTCCCGGCCAGTACAAAGTAGAGCCCACATCAGCTGGATGCCGGCATCATCAGGGAGACCGGCTGGCTCAGGCCGTTGAAGACAGCAAGCTTGCGAGCTGGCAGCCAGTGTCGATCTTGGGAAGCCTGGGCGACCGGCTCCACCGCGTCGTTGTGGACTTCCCACAGTCTCACGTCCGTCATCTGGAACTCGCCTTCCTTCTGCTTGGTAGTCCGAGGTGCTCAATGGTCAGCCACCAGATCCCACTTACCCCCTTCTTCATCCCATCTGAGGCCCAAGGCAGCTGAGGCGCTTCCACAGCGCGTGGGCATCCTTGCTGCTAGCCAACACACGACAAGCATCCATGTACGGCGGAACCCGCCCTCCACGGGCCCCCCTCCAGCCCTGCGTGGCTCCGGAAGCTCAGCTCCTCAGTTCCCATCGCCATCGCCTGCATCCTGCTCGGCCTCTGCCGGCTTGTTTTGCCCACGAGCACTCCCCCAGGGCCGCCGTGACCTTCACCAAAGCCCAGGGCAAGTCATTCCAGCCGAAGGGAAGGGCGCCGCACGGAGGGAGCGTCCCCAGCACCTGTCTCCTCCAGCATCCAGGTGTCACTCCATCTGTTTTCCTGCGAGACTTGCTGGTCTCCCGTTAGATCCAGGAGAAGTGTGCCATGTTTGCACGGCACCAGATGTTCAAGCAACTAGTTGATGGCCACTCCCCTCCATGGCCGATCCACTACTGTACCTCCGCATCGGCGCCCGCCGCGCGCCAGGCCCCCTTCCGTCTCCACATTAATCTCTTGGAGGGGGGGACTTTTCTGTCCAGCTCCCGAAGAGGTAGGAGGAACCGGATAGTACCTATACCCAGCAAATTAATCGATTGTTGGGCCTGTGCTTCGATGGCATCGAATGTCGAATGGGATCATGAATTCAGCTGCGCGATCCTTGAGATCCCACAGAGTAAGGCCTCCGAGATCGAGCTCGCCGCGTCCGTGGCCGGCGCCTTCCGCCATTGTCACTGGTTCCTCGCATATGAGGATTGCACGGTACGACAGGGCCATCATGCTCCGTGCAGGAATGCACCCTTCTCAGGAATTCACCCCGAGCGCTGGGGAGTGCATACCAGGTTAAGGAATGCACCCTTCTCAGGAATTCACCCCGAGCGCTGGGGAGTG
>LGRX02035716.1:0-13507 GCA_001247695.2 Cymbomonas tetramitiformis
GCGGAGCGCGGCACCCACACTGGGGGTGCTGATGAGGCCGGCGAGCCCCAAGCTCCGGGCGAGTGCACCCGTCTCGACGGGACGCATCGCCACGCGCCTGCAAGGAGGCCCACCCTTGCATGCGTGTCGCCACGAGGTGAGCACACCGAGGTGCTCACCCGCGCCCTCCCTTTAGGGCCACCGAGAGAGTAGCGTCCGGGAGCGGACCGCTTTTCTTTTGGGGGGGAGAGAGCGCGCCGCGAGTGGCAGATGGCAGCTACCGCGAGCGCGCCAGGCGACAGGTGAGAACCTGTATAATCCATCCACCAGAGCAGTGGCTCTAGCCTCGGCATAGCCAGGCGACAGGTGAGAACCTGTATAATCCATCCACCCGAGCAGTGGCTCTAGCCTCGGCATAGCCAGGCGACAGGTGAGAACCCGTATAATCCATCCACCAGAGCAGTGGCTCTAGCCTCGGCATAGCCAGGCGACAGGTGAGAACCTGTATAATCCATCCACCAGAGTAGTGGCTCTAGCCTCGGCATAGCCAGGCGACAGGTGAGAACCTGTATAATCCATCCACCCAGAGCAGTGGCTCTAGCCTTGGCATAGCCAGGCGACAGGTGAGAACCTGTATAATCCATCCACCAGAGCAGTGGCTCTAGCCTCGGCATAGCCAGGCGACAGGTGAGAACCTGTATAATCCATCCACCAGAGCAGTGGCTCTAGCCTCGGCATAGCCAGGCGACAGGTGAGAACCTGTATAATCCATCCACCAGAGCAGTGGCTCTAGCCTCGGCATAGCCAGGCGACAGGTGAGAACCTGTATAATCCATCCACCAGAGCAGTGGCTCTAGCCTCGGCATAGCCAGGCGACAGGTGAGAACCTGTATAATCCATCCACCAGAGCAGTGGCTCTAGCCTTGGCCATGCCAGGCGACAGGTGAGAACCTGTATAATCCATCCACCAGAGCAGTGGCTCTAGCCTCGGCATAGCCAGGCGGCAGTTGGAGATCTGGATAAAAGCTCTGCGCATCCGAGGAGGCGGTAGGGGTTTAAAACCTTTCCTCCGGGCCGGCATCCCGAGAACTGTCAGGTAATTGGCAAACCTATTGTCATCACCTGTAAGTGTACCGTGTTGGAAGGTTTGAAACCTTGAGCGTGGTAATGGATGTGAGATCTCGAGCCTTGGGGGAGCCTGGTAGTGCAGATGGCAGACCGGTGAGAGGCCGACCCTTGTGCTTAAGAGGTTGATCTCCTTATTGCGGTGTGTCTTGGGAAGTGTAATGTCATCCCAGACAACAGGCGGCTGAGACCTGTATAATCATCCTGAGCAACAGTAGAAGATCTGTATAAAAACTTTACTGGTCCGACGTGGTCAGCGTGGACGTGACCTTCCCTAAGGGGGGGGAGTTGTGCTAGGAGGCAAGCACAAGAGCAAGAAAAACGGCTAAGTACAAAACGCAAGAGTACTCAGTACGGAGTACAGTAGGACCGATCAGAATGATGTTGATGTGAGGTGCCTAGCCTGTTGTACGGAGTACTCAGTACAGTTGAGTTATGGAGAGAGTTCCTGAATGCATAAGAACTCTAAGTGTAACCAGTTTCGGAGATGAGAACTGAACTGAGAATTGTAAGCCGTAACTGCTGTAAAAAGCATAGCTATAAAGATTTACGAAACCGAAGTCTTGTAGTAATAACTTGAAGGATTTACGAAACCGAAGTCCGATAGTTGACCATACGTAAGCATACCTCGTGCGGTCGTTTAATAAGTGTAGAATAGTATAAGCCCGAAAGTGTAAAGAAGAGAAGAAACTGGAGTGGTAGCCTCCTACACAAATTGATTTCATCCACCAGCGTCACGCAAAAGAGCGTCACGCAAAGCTAGGCTATAAACTACTACACTATACGTCTCCCAAAGCTAGGCTATAAACTACTACACTATACGTCTCCCAAAAAGCGTGACGCAAAGCTAGGCAGTAAACTACTACACTATACGTCACGCAAAAAACGTGACGCAAAAGAGCGTGACGCAAAAGAGCGTGACGCAAAGCAATGTTCGTTCTGTAATAGCTGGTGGCGCGCCGCCAAAAGGAAACATGTCACTGACCGGTTAAATTTGAATGCATGTGTGCGGCAGTCGAATCCCGTACTTAGCAGCGAAGATGGAGACGCTGATGAGGAAGGAGCTCACCTGAATGTATACAGTAGCGACGATGAGGACGCCGATGATTCTGATTTTGACATTATACCCCGACCTGCACGAACAGCAGCAACGCGGAAGTCAGCACAACGTACATACACTGGAACTACTTCTACCCGCAGCAAAGGCAAGCGTGCACCAAAATCAAAGCAACCAGCTGCAGGTTATCTGTTATCATGAGTTCAGCATAACGTTTTCGAAACTGGGTACTTATTTACCTGAGGACGAGTTCCACAAGGGAGCTGATTATCTAGAGGTCTTGGACTACATGACGTGTGTCTACGAGCAAGGGGATGAAGAAGGCCATTGGCACGCGCAGTGTGCTGGCGGCGGCACGAACATCAAGAAGGACGCCATTCACGCTGCCCTGAAGTCTGCACTTGGATGGGAAGGTGTCAACCGTCAGTCGAACTGGAATCTTGTTGTCAAATATCTTAATACAAGAATAAGGTACACACACGTATCAGGATGATCGGCTACTGCCATAAGAATGTACAGAGATTAGAGGACGCCATTATCCGAAACAAGAACGTCAGCAAAGCAGACATTAAGGCCGGGCTGGACATGACCTTCTTTACGGTTCTTCACAGTTGAAAGGGAGGATGGAGTTGACGAAGTACAATTTGTTCGCGAAGGCAGATGTTTTCTGACGTTTCCGCATGAAGAGGAGGTTCGCGAGCTTTAAGTCTACTTTAAAACGCATGGTACGGTCTTGCAAGTATGTGTTGTGTATTGACTTCATCACTGACGGGCGTGGATTGTCGGAGGAGCGTTGTGCGAGTCTGTGGAAGATGGTTATCATGCCCGCGTTAACTGTGAACACGGACATCACCGACGTCATGTTCTCGAGTTCGACTTCCTACTTCGATCGATCCAGGTATACATTCTAAATTCTAGAGATTCATGAATTTTGAATTCCTCACATACTAAACGTGAACCGGCACTCACGAGTGAATGTCTCTCACCGGCCCACGTACTGAACGTGGGCCGGATCGTTATGCGCCTTCACATCTTGAGTTTCGCATCTGTATCGTTGGATTTTAACATTGTCGAATCTGACTGTCTGTGCAGGTATTTTAATAACCAGATTGTGAACTCGGACACTCAGATCAGGCAAATGCCATCATATGAAGAATCTGACGTGTCTGACCCGGTAGAAGAGCAGACTAGGCGGGTTTACGAGGCACGGCAGAATGTTCCTAAAGATAGCCGATATTTTTCTGACACGCAGGCAGAGGTGATGGCAAAGCGTGGGAGAGTTTCTCTAAATGCAGATGAAGCTGGACCGAGTGGCACAGCGAATGTTAGTGAAACTGATGAGTTGGCAACTGAACAAGTGCCGACACACGCCCCTTATCAGTATAATCGCTGTGCGGGATTCGGGGTTGAGGACATCCTGTCTTCTGTCACCATGACCACACCTGTCATGAATGTGACTCCACCGAGACAGCAGGCAAAATATTATGTTCCTGGTGCCGAGGCACAAGCCCTGCTGCCACGACCGAGGCTCAGGCTGTCACGCCAGAAACAGTGGTGCCTGCAGTGAACTCTGTTAGCACTTCTCTTTTAAAAGCAACTCCAGAAGAGTTAGCAAACATTGTTTTTACCGTGCTTCGCTCCAAAGGTGCAAAGCTTTAAGTATCTTATTTTTTATAAAGAATTTTAGTTTCCGAGATTTTTAACAAAAGGCTTTTGTAGACGTGTCATGGCGATTTTTTTAATTTGATGCGATTTCTTAATTTTCATAGTTTGTTATCAAGTTATCAAGTTATTTGAATAGTTTGCTATATGTACGACAATACCAACAATACACATGCAAAAGAAAATGATTTCAATTTTGATGTTATATCGCTCTGATCGCGACAAATGACATATCAAGGTGTTCGTCTATGAAATACCTATTTGGAACAATAAACTTAATTTGAGTTGGTGAAGTATGTAAACAATCATGTCCAAAAAACTCAATATATATCATATGGTTTATTTTTTTAAGCGTCATGAGATCTGCCCAATTTTGAAAACTGCAGATATTTTGAGGCTATTAAGTGATGAAATCTGCCCATTTTTTGGAGGCTATCAAGTGATGAAAACTGCAGATTTTTTGAGGCTATTAAGTGATGAAATCTGCCCATTTTTGGGAGGCTATTAAGTGATGAAAATGGCAGATTTTTTTAGGCTATTAATTGATAAAATCTACCCATTTTTGGGAGGCTATTAAGTGGTGAAAACAACATAGTTTTCTAGGCTATTAAGTGATGAAATCTGCCCATTTTGGGAGGCTATTAAGTGATGAAAACAACAAATTTCTTAGGCTATTCAGTGATGAAATCAGACCATTCTGTGGAGTCAAGTCAAAACTTGCTACGTGTTAAGACTGCTTAAAGTTACACTAATAAAAAGTTTATCTCAATCTATTTTTGCTAAACCCACATATGCCCGTGGAGTTGGCAAACTTGGAAACTCTGTGTCGCAAACACCATCTACAGCGGTGGAAATTGGGCTCTAAAGGAAGGCCTGTCCTTTCTGGCAGGGCGGTTCCCAGTCAAGAGTTGTAAATCTGAAACCGGTCCGTGATCGGACCCCTCTGCACATACAGCTACAGTCAATCTCACTGTGCAGGAGCGGCATGTTTAACTTCCTAGCCACTAGTTGGCGGTGGCACTGCTGTGCCGGCCCGCAGCACAGTCATGGTGCCGTGAATTGAAGATGTCGATGCCGTGATTGAATCATTCGTAGAGCTCCAGAAGAAATCTGAAAGGCCTCGATCGTCGTGCGAGGGATTTTCCCCGTCCTCCTCGTCAGTAGTTGGGCCCGGTGAGTAGTCCGGTGACGGTGGTGCATCCCAATACAGCGGTGGAGGGGGCGGGTGTACCGGGATGTAAAGCCCGATCGGTGCATTGTGAAGGCCTTGCCGAGCACGGTGCCGGCCGTGCCGGTGCGGTGGAATAGCAACCGGTGCCGCAGAAGTGAATGTAGGCTCGCCGGTGGTTGCCTCGGCAGCACCACCGACCTCCAGGCCGGTGTGGTCCGGTGCACATGCCTCGCCAAGAGTGGCAGCCGAGATTGGCGCCGCGGTGGCGCAAACACAGAAGAGAGCACACACCATCACCGCAATCGCCGAAGAGCGGCCAAACCCCCAAGGCGGTGCACCGCATCCCCGACGAGACGCTAGAGGCTGCGGGACCGCATCCTCACCGTCAATAGGGTCATACCCAGCTGCAGACCCGTCCGCGTCGCCGTCGCAAGAGTCGGCCTCCGACTCGGCGTGCATGTACCGCATCGCGAAGTCCTTGCCCGCAGCCGTGATCGAGAGTCCCCCCATCCGCGCGATCTTGTCCGCAAAGCAGAGGTCGGGCTCGTGCGCGTGCATGGGGTCCACCGGCATCATGTCACCGGTGTCGGACGCCTCCGACTCGCCCGGGTAAACATGCTCGATTGCCGCCGGCGGTGGAGCCGGTGGTGGTTCCTCCCGGACACGCGTGCAAGCGGCTGCCGAGATCCCGCTCTCGACACCACCGACCGTCAAGCCGCCCATGTGGGTGGCAGGCTGGCAATAGGGCAGGAATTCCTGCAACGCACCGTCTTCCCGCTCCGGCTCGATCCCGAAGGAACACGCTGAAACGCCGTCGAGCATCTCCGGCTTGCCCCCCGCCAGAAGGCAGAGCGCATCAAACCGCTCGCCGTCGTGCTCGTCCATGGCCGTCTGAAACTGCTCCGCCAGCAAGTCGTTCTCGATATCACCGAGGGAGAAGCTGTGGAAGCTTCCCCCAGCGCCGTGCTATCCGCCGTTCGGGCAGTCGCGGTGCCAGTGGCGGGCCTCGTCCTTCTTGCACGTTGAATTTTGGCAGAACGGAATGAAGTCGCCGCTGCCTTTGTGAAAGGCAACGCGCTTCCTCAGCTGCGACTGCGGCCAGTTCCCTCCTGTCGGGAGGTCACCTGCTGCAAAACGAACACCGGAGCCGCCTCCCCCGTTGCCGATCTTGTTCTTGTCCGCCCGCGGGGTAAAGCCCCGCCCGTTGACCTTGTCCGTGAGGACCTTCAGCTGCCGCTTCACGTCGAGGATGATGGCCGTGAGGTCGGACAGCTGCGAGGTGTCGCTGTCAGTGGCCACGGCCGCTGCGGACAGGGTGAACGAGGCAGTGTGCGTACCGGCTGTAACGTGTCGGGCGTAGCACTCGAGGACCCATTGTTGAATGGTGAGGAGGTCCATGGCCGCTCGCTGCTGGTGCGTGAAGAGTCGTGACACCACCGGCGCGTAGAATCCAGGGTCCAGCGCCGCGAGGAACAGCTCCTTCACCTCGTCATCGTCGAGAGTGTTGCGCCTCTTGGCAGACCGTAAGGCCGCGTTGAAGTCCGTGATGGACTCGGACGGGTCGGTGTGGGCCTTAAAACGGACGCCAAGGAGGTCCGATGTCCCCTGGAAGGGTGCACCGGAGTCCAGCAGACGCCGTGCGAGCTCCAGCAGGGCCCGCTTGCCGTCCAGAGGGTGCAAGGTCGCAGACGCCTCGAGCCAGTCACCCGCTGGAGAGGCGGGAGACACGATGCGCTCGAGAGTTGAGAAGAGGAGCTTGTTGGCCTCGGGCCGCACGGCCAACGTGGAGTCCTCCAAGTCGAACATAGGGGCAAACAGCGCGTCCTCGGCCTCGAATGCCTCCTGGAGAGCAGGCACCAGCTTGGAGAGGAGCACCTGAGCGTTCGACTCCGTACCCGTAAATCGGTCATGCTTGTCGGGAAAGCATTTCCGGATGACGTGCTTCGCCACGCTCTCGTCGAAGCGCTCACGCGTGAGCGAGCGAACACCCGCCAAGAATACGGCTTGGGCGGAGTTCGCAGCTGGCGCACCAGCGGGCGCCGGCGTAGCCGGCGTGACGGAATTACGTGCGGCAGCGGAGTCGAAAATTGTAGCTAGCGAGCGTCGGCGTGACGCCACACTTGATGTCAATCTAGTCGCAACCATGATGTAGAAGACTATAGAGACGAAGTGAGGGAAAATGTGGCGAGGTGCGGAAGGAGCGGCGGCCAAAAGTCGTAAGTCGGTCGCCGAGGAAAAGAAGGAAAGCTGCGGCGTAAAAGATTCCCCAAACGTGCATGTGGACAACGCGGCCAAGGAACTTGGTGTCGGATCCGACCAAAATTCCAACGTCTACCAACGCGTAGAACGGGAAAATCAAGCAGCCACGAGCCCGAGCTCTCCGCAAGTCCAATCAACCAGCCACGTAACTAGGCCATACCGCTCCGCCGCGCCTCTAGAGGAGCCCCTCACTCCATCTCAAGCGTCGGTGTTTAGCCTGACATGGCCAAACTACGCAGTGTCTAAATAAAGAGTGCGTGGGGCCAAACCTGTTGGATATACCCCTAGGACTCGGGATATATTCACTCAGCGATAGGTTTTCTCAGAATGTAATAAAGTTGATAAGTTAACCCGATATAACGGGCATAAACAGTTAGGGTTCGGGTTCGGGTGACAGTCATACACACTACTATAGGAAGAGTCACAAATCAAGCGGTGTGACTGTTCCAGCAGAAACTGTCATCGGAGTTCTTGAGCGAAAGTTGTGAGCAATGAGGTAGGGTATAGTCGCCAAATCGACTCAAACGCACAAATAAAAAACTGCAGTCAATCAAACGGCCAAGTGGCTGTGCGAGGCTGCAATTTTCTGAAAGCAGACACCGAGAGGAACATTTTGACGGGCGGAAACTGTCATCGGAGTTCTTGAGCGAAAGTTGTGAGCAATGAGGTAGGGTATAGTCGCCAAATCGACTCAAACGCACAAATAAAAAACTGCAGTCAATCAAACGGCCAAGTGGCTGTGCGAGGCTGCAATTTTCTGAAAGCAGACACCGAGAGGAACATTTTGACGGGCGGAAACTGTCATCGGAGTTCTTGAGCGAAAGTTGTGAGCAATGAGGTAGGGTATAGTCGCCAAATCGACTCAAACGCACAAATAAAAAACTGCAGTCAATCAAACGGCCAAGTGGCTGTGCGAGGCTGCAATTTTCTGAAAGCAGACACCGAGAGGAACATTCTGACGGGCGGAAACTGTCATCGGAGTTCTTGAGCGAAAGTTGTGAGCAATGAGGTAGGTTATAGTCGCCAAATCGACTCAAACGCACAAATGAAAAACTGCAGTCAATCAAACGGCCAAGTGGCTGTGCGAGGCTGCAATTTTCTGAAAGCAGACACCGAGAGGAACATTTTGACGGGCGGAAACTGTCATCGGAGTTCTTGAGCGAAAGTTGTGAGCAATGAGGTAGGGCATAGTCGCCAAATCGACTCAAACGCACAAATAAAAAACTGCAGTCAATCAAACGGCCAAGTGGCTGTGCGAGGCTGCAATTTTCTGAAAGCAGACACCGAGAGGAACATTCTGACGGGCGGAAACTGTCATCGGAGTTCTTGAGCGAAAGTGTACAAGGATTTTGCGTGACACAAACACGTCTTTTTCTCACTTGATCAAAACTGCCTCGTACGTAACGATGTCCGATGCCCAATGCGAATTTTTTTTAACGAAACGTACTGGTTGAGTAAAATATGCGGTAAATAAGTAATGGTTGAAAAAAAACCCGTATATTATCCACACAGGTTGCGGAAAGTCACAGCACGAGAAAAGATTGGAACTCAACTCAATTGCACAGCGAGCCGGTGTAAAATCAAAAATGGGACACCCGACGCGACGAACCGCTTGTTACAAGTATCGTGTTACAGTATGGTGTTATAAAGCGCAAGTTGAGGCCGAGTCGATCTATCATCCAATCGATTTTGTCACGAGTGTCACGAGTGTCACGAGTTCGCGATGTGTTCGCGTTCGATGCGACAGCGACAGTGCAGTGTGCGATTCTGTGACACAGACGAGCGGATGCAGTCGTATGTCGACATGTCGACATGTGTTTGCACGAATTTTGGTTTGCAGCGCTCCCTTCACAAACATAATCGCAACCGAAAACTCGTTTCGCAGTTTTCATCTCAACCGCTAAAGGGCTTCACAAATTTATAGATCCAGTTTGCACGAATTTTGGTTTGCAGTGTTAAGGATTTTGCACGAACAGTGTTAAGCTTTGCACGAATCCGACTGTTTTGACATTTGTTGGAAAGAGGGGGACAATCTAAAGATTTCCCCCCAATTTTCATTAATAGATATTAGATTCGTGCAAAGCTTAACACTTTTATTGGAATTGCACAGTGTCACGACTGTTGAGTATAAATATAACTCAGCACTGTAGTATTATTTTAAATATGACTGATTTATATTTTAAAATAATATGAAGACTTTTATTGACGGTATAAATATTTGGATGTGGATGTGGTCGACAGGACATTAATAGAGACATAAGACGTTAGACGTATGACATGACATGGCATGGCGCATGGCATGAGACGCAGTTCGACTGTCACGCTTTTCGCGCTCACGCTCTTTTTATTTAGAGACTTCATTTCGTTTAGACCAGGTATTCCAAAACGAACACTGATTTCTGTCACGCTTTTCGACTGCCACGCTTGCGCTTTAGTTTACACGCTCACGCATGAATATGGAATCGATGTTGTGGGTACCGGCACGGGAGTGGGGATGTACGGCGTTTTTCGTTTGTAATTTCGTTTGGGGATTTGGTCCCGAATTATGAAAAGATGCCTTTTTGCGGAACCTCTCTAATGAACATCATTTTATACACCATCTTCTGACTCAAGATGCATCGAATATACCCGAAATATAAGTTATTTTAAACGATCTGGATTTAGCGAATTCTTGATCCGACTGCTTTCGTGGATGAAGATAATGATGGAGAACTCTGGCAAACTGCCGAATTCCTTGAAACTCCAGTTCGCTCAGAAACAGTGTGGTAAAGCTGCGAACGGAAGGTCAAAGGCAAAGGGGAAGGCAAAGGATTTAAGATTTAGCGGCAGTAGGAATAGTTTTCAGAAGCATATGAAAAGTATTCTAGTGCTTCTGAAAACTACTATTCCTACTTCTTCTATATCCTAAACCCTTTGCCTTGCCTTTTACTGCTGCACGCGACCGGCAAGCATCTTTGAAACTTCCGAGTTTCAAAGATGCGTTTTGTATTTTGGGTGCACCCTAAAATTACAAAACAACCGAGAGCTTCCCGTTTGTGCGGGATATTCACATTTATTCCATGGCATATTTCATATGAAATATACACATAAGCACGAAGGCATCGGCCAGCATCTTTGAAACTAACGAGTTTCAAAGATGCGTTCTTTGTCATTTGGGTGCGCATACCCAAATAACAAATCAGCCGAGCGCTTCCCGTTGGCGTGGGGTATCCAACGCTTGAATGTTGAATATTCATTATAATATGAGTTAGCATGCGAGGTTGCGAAGGCATCGGGACAGAATCTACGCAACTGTCCTATGCCTTTGCCTTTGGGTTTGGGTTCGAACGTACCCAAACCCAAAGATGGCAAACAGCCGAGGGCTTCCCGTGCGTCCTAGAGCACGAAACTTGGCACAAATACTGCCAAGATACATATCTTTAAGTTACTTGAAGCTCAAGGCTTCAAGTTACTTGTGCGCGAAACGCGCAATTTGTTTCTAAGGCAGATGTGGCCGAGGGCGCTTCAGAACTAGCAGATTGATCTGCTGTTTCTTTGAGCGCAAAACGGCCAGAAGGGTTTCGTTTAAGCGAAACTTTTCTGCGTCTTTGAGAAACACTTTCGGAATATTTTTCATACATCTTATCCACTTTTGGATGCGCCATACTGCAAGGCGGATAATGCAGCGGATCAAAGCGAACCCTGAGCGATAAACGTGCCCACCGTAGTGGAACGTTGACGATATGTTTTCGAGGGAAACTTGAAGTATATCGGAGAGAAAAGTTTTAGTTTGAAAGATTCATCGGGAGGAAATCTTTCAATTTTCAAGCATGATGCGCCAAATTGAAAGGCGGGAACGAACTAGCAGGGACCCCTACCCTAGGGCTCTCGCTTGCAGGCGGGAGTCCTGCGAACGAGATGAAACCCTCCCGATATATCGAACCGCCGTGAAAAGTTGACCTTAGCACAGCTTTGACCGAAAGTAGACATGCACATTGAGAGGTCATTTTTCAAACTAAGTGGGTTTCGAGTTACCACCTGTCAGAATACACAATCTGATGGTGCAGATACTATCTGACCGTATGTTTACGGTCGCGATGTAACCTTTCGGGTGATGATGACTATCGGCGATTATATCGCAAAATGTTGTATAAGATAAATAGTATATGGAGACAAAACGCCGTAGGATGACAGGGGATAAAATGACAGTCCTTAACACTGGTGAAAAGAGTGGGTGGATGGCACCATGATGACGATCGCGACTTATCGCGAATCGATACTGTATTACTGTTGGAGGCGTCCAACATTGGATTCGTCTCTGAGTTCACACTTCTGAAGAAACGAGGCAGACAACCTCCGAAGTCAGGAATACAGACCGTTAGATCTCCGTTGCAGATCGTTAGAAACGATCCCGGCAGTCGAATCACGCTTATTTCACGTTTGGGTTAAAACCCGTTTACGGGGAACGAACGAAGGTCTGTTGTGCAGTTTTGCAGTGTGTACAAATGTTGAGAAAAGATTAACGTGTTTAGGTTACAAAATTTAGCTTTTATATCTCACAAAAGTATGCTGGAAAGTCTCAGACGCTTAGCGCGACTTTGTACATCACGGATCAAGTATTGGCATCCCGTGGATCCGCTTCGGGCTTCGGGCACGAAGCGGATCGCGGGATGCCATACCGCGTCATAACTTGGGTATTCAGCCGCACTAAGTTATGTCAAGGTGCGGTATGAGTTAACTAAAGCGTTCATTGCGTTCAGTTGGCCGTAGAATGTTCCGATGACGTGCGTTGACCGTGAGCGGAACTCCGCGGGATCCGCGCCTTCCATGGAACCTCGGTTGATGGGAGGCACGGACAGCCGGAGTCCCCACCTAGAAGTATCAATATGAAGTGCTGTGCACGCTCAAACCAATCTCATCTCACAAGAAAGGCTTCAAACCAGATGAAACTACAAATTTAACAATTGGTTTCAGTGAGGGAAACACGCTAGGAAGCTTCTCAGTGCAAGTCCACCCCCGCGTTTGGTTCCCGTGTCTATAAGGTTTTGCCACGTCAACTCAAATTTTGACCAGTCATTTTATTTTTCTGGGCAAGTGGCATATCCCGATAAAAATAGTGCCTTTTCTGGGATTCCTTGGAGTCTTTTAGTTTCCCCGTTGCGGGGAATTCTGTCATCTGTCCCCTGTCATCCCCACTCCCGTGCCGGTACCCAGATGTTGTAAATTGTGATCAATATTATTTAATTCGTGAGATCACTGTGTCAACCTTAAGGGTAGGGTGACAATTTTCATATGACAATTTGGAATTGGACCCTTTGGAAGGATGACAATTTTCATATTTAAAATAATTAAAATTCTATTATGAACATGCCATCTTTATGAATTTATAGCGTCGAAAATCGCAACATGACCCCCTATTTTTATTGGCTAGGATCCAAGAATGGTGTGTTTGCCTGATATAAAAAAGTTAACATGTAGATTTATTTATAGAAATTATTTATCAGTCGGCTGTACTGTATGGGCTGGTGACATGACAATTAACATGAGACGCAGTCCGCAAAGCTCCAAGAATAAAAGTTGATGACACTGTTATGAACGTCGGCTGCGGTATGGGCTTGCCCATGGGCGAGCCCCGCAGGAAAGAGGGGGGGGGGGTTCGCCCCCCCCTTCTGGGCTGGTCGTGCCTCGCAGGGGAATCGACCGCTTACAATTTTTAATGTTTTATTCTTTGAAAGGGGGGACAAGTGGGCTGGCCGAGCCCCGCAGGGGATTCGGTCGCTTACCATTTTTGGGGGTGAGGCGATATGTTAATACCGGTCAATCTACGATTGAGGTGTTTGGGTCTGTTCGATTTGTAATTACCAATAATGCATGACACTCGCTTTGCATAATGCATGACACTCCTTCTAAACTTTTTAAAATTTTGTCAACATTCTTAATTGCAGAATAGAACCTATCCTTTGCCCGCATCACATTTTGTATGCTGATTTGAGATTGATTTTTCCCCACCTGTACGTTCACGTACCCCTATAAATCGAATAATCAATTTATTCCTGTTTATATCTTTCATTATCCACTGATAACCGGAATTATATTATCGACGGTGTGAAGTTATTTGTAAGGGACAGGGTACGGCGCTGAACTCTTCCAATTGCTTCGATGACTGCATGTCACGGCTGCGTCTATCGCGTGAGACAGCGACCACAATGAACGTCGCCGGCAGCAGACGGTGAACACATGTCACATCGACATCGCGGACACCATTGCCGCTGCCG
>LGRX02035717.1:0-38558 GCA_001247695.2 Cymbomonas tetramitiformis
CACTGTTACGTGGAACTCTCTCTGGCCATTGTTACGCGGCTGGCTTCTGTTCTGACCACTGTTACGCGATCTGACCACTGTTACGCGATCGAAGCCTGAAACTTTCAGGAGTGGTTGCGTTCCACTGTTACGTGGAACTAAGTGCTGAAAAGCGCTGCGCTGATGATGACCGATATGACTGGTGGTGATGATGACTAGAAAGAGATGCGCCGATGATGATGCTGGCGCTGACTCTATAGTGATGCGCTGATGATGATGCTGGTCATGACTGCTGTGACAGATGATGACTGATGATGACTGATGACGACTGAAATGACTGATGATGACTGATGATGACTGAATAGGGATGCGCTGACGATGATGCTGGTGAAACGCGCTGTCCAGGTGGCGCACGTCAGTCAGGCGAGCGGGCCGTTTCTTTCAAGGCGAGCGGGCATTGCGGTGACACGAGCACAGCATTCCAGGTGATGTGTGCTAGTTAGGCGATGCACGCGCGTAATCGATACGCTCACTTCAGGCGATCCGCGCATATGATCGGGCGAAATGCGCATCTCAGGCGATGCACGTGTTACAGGCGAGCGCGCGTTACCGGTGGTGTGTGCCGGATGTCATATTATTTATGTCATATTACATGCAACGGATCGTACACGAGATTGTGCCACTTGGCATTTTACTCCATGTGACATTCACAGGGGACAATATATCTTTCGGCACATTTCTGCCGTCTTAAGATTTATCTTAGACAATGTATATGTGACAGCAGGAGGAGCTATTTTCAAGCAAATTAATGGGGTTCCAATCGGTAGTTATTCTGCCGGTATAATCACGAACATTTCATTGGTGCATAAAGAAAAGAATTATGCCACAGCTCATCCTACTTCAAGTGAAATAAAATTTACCTTTAGGTATGCTGATGATTTTTGTATTATAAATCATCCGAACTTTCATGATATTTATAGGCAAATCTATCCAGCATATACTGGTGTGACGCTTCAACCTACATTGTTGACACCGGATGAAAACTCCATCGCTGTTGCGAATTATCTTGACGTGCATTTGTACGTCACAAGATCCGGCGTGGTACACACCACAATTTTTGACAAACGCACTGCCTTGGGTTTTGAGGTATATAAATTTCCTCATAGGTTCTCAAATTGTGATGTGGATCAGATCCATCAAGTATTTTACGGGGAATTAGTGCGTGGCTACCGGATTTTCTCTCACTATCGAGAATTCATGACATACGTGGCACATTTGGCTCGTTATTGTGTATCCGACAAATTATATGATGAATACAAGCTGATGAATCTTGCATATAAGTTTGCCTTTCGGTGTCCTGGTGAGCTCAATCATTTTGGATTTATACCAAGCGACATGTTTTGCAAAGATTTGTGTACTTCTATTTTGCACTTACTATAAATACCTTTATATACATTGCAGTCGAGCTCATCAGGACCACATCAGCATCCAGGCGATCGTTCCAATATGCAGCTATCAGCTGCCCGACACATGACACCGTCAGATCTTCGTGACACGGATGTGCAGTATGCAACTGGAGTATTATCGTCACGTCGTGCACCCAACCCATCGTCACAACAGGCTGCACACCTTCCACCAATGGAGAGATGGGCTAAACAATTTCAGGATCAGCAAGCTCTACTTGATACCCACGCTGTTTATATCGATGATGCTGGCTCAATCATGAAGAGTCGCGATATTGATGTCACGTGTACAGATATAAATGCCAAACGGACGTCCTTCTGTTACCGATATTTTTTCAAGAATATTATACATTCTGATGAGCAAAGAAAGCAATATAAAGATACCTTACCCCCAGAGATGCTCCAGCTTATAAATGGGGGTTGCGCCTTGGGGCAACACTGTGTTCATGCCTTTAGTGCACAACCACGTGTTCATGATCTCGGGCTCGACACTTTGATTCCGGTGTGCCCATTCGAGCAGAAGCATGGCAAATGTGGCACAAGAACTACTATTTGTGTGTTCAGCCACAAAAGCAAATCACAAGCAGAGGGTAAGAATGCACAGCTGACCTTATTGGCTGACAAAATTTCCGGTATACATCAAAGCTATCAAGAACAGAATCAGCAGATCCAGTCGATGACAGAGCACATTGCGACTCTTGAGAAACGGAACCACATTCTCGAAGAAATTCAACAGATTGTTTGCAAAACTGATGGGATCATCACGATGCTTCCTGCACCTACATTGGAGGTTATAATTCCTAATGTGTTGCTATTTTTATCAGCAATGGCTAAAGGAATGAAATCGGCCAGGCCGATTGAGATATATTGTGTTTTACACGATTTCAGCATTCCCAAGTTTTATGAGCATGCTACGACAGTTGGTTGTGTTGACGTACCAGTTTCCACTGCAACACCATTGGATTTGGCACCTGGTGAGAGTTCTGGCCGTTCATCCTGTGACCGTAGTATAACGTTTACTCCTGCAAATTATATCAATCATTTACCAAATCATTTTCCAGTTATACCCGATCTTGACATTATGCTCAAAGATCCGACCTATGCGCATGTCATATGTGCTGACATTTCTCTTATTTCCAAGCCAGAGGAGATCACGGCCAGGATGTTGCCGTTTATTATCTTGCAAATATATGCACCTCCAGTAGAATTTATATCTTCTGTTGGAGTGAATGTTTCACAAGCACATGATAAGATGGGTATCTTCAGTGATGTTGATGGCATCAAGTTGCCAAGTATATTCTTGCCGAATCAGCATTCCATAATTGGTACATTTATTTCACACTTTTATGCGAATATGCACACTGATGCATCTTTCTTATGTACCGGTTTACAGTCGGGCGATACTTCAAGAGACACTTGGCCTTGTCAACCGATGCCTTCAACGACACCACGACTGACTCAGATGTCACAAATGAGCTCAACAATATTTCCAACTTGCTTACCGCCGATGCAATCTGATTTAGTTTGCGGCCGATATGCTCATGCATACCATCCTGTCAATATGAATAATATTTTGAGCAACCGGTTTGCACGTCACATGCATCCTTCTTCGACCGGCTTCTCGGATGCACATGCATTTTTCAAATGGACAAATGACACACATAAGCACAATTTTCTTGTTACTCCGATACTTGGTAAGAATGCTAATAAATCCTTTGTGCACAGAATTTCGAGCACTTATGGGAAGTCACATTGCATGTCCCCACTTGATGCATGGGGGCTTCATTCCGACAATTCTAAGGGGATCGTAGCCGCATGTGTGAATTTATTCTTCGAGGAGTTTGGACCGTTCATCAACCGGAATGTTTCTTTGTTTTCACAATTTATTGACTATATCGTGAGACACCATACCGTCACGAAAGATTTTGATAGGTTGTCGCCTCGATTTTGCTCACCTTATGATCGGGGGGCATGTCCGGTGAAGAAGGTTACTTACCGTGTTAAGGACCCTTATCTTGCACCAAATGAGACACACCATCTATACTCGTTGTATACCGGCTTGCTCCAACGTGCACATCAAACGAATATTGCCGATCCTTATTGTTGGACAGTTTGTGATACTTCATTCTCGGGGTGGTATGCACCGCGCATTCCGTGTGTCATTGAGAGACATAGAGATCCCTTTGCTTTCCTCTTCTTTGTTTATGCCGTCCACAAGTTCATGGGTAATCGAGCATTTAATTACGAAATCGACCGAGTCAATGGGCATTTGCATTACTACATTGGCAATATGTCTTGGGCTCCAAAGACTACCAATGCCGGCAAAGAGACGTAACTATTTATGTAGGTTTCTTAGTATGGTAGACGCATAATGGTGTTATCCGTCAACTCTTATATAACCACTTGCTTGTTGCTTGCAATTTACATGATTGGCATAATTTGTTCAAAGTATTTCAGTTCCATTTGCACATTTATTAGTATCTTCTTCCCTCTCCCTATACTCATTTCCTTCCTCATGAGTATCGATTGCATTTAGACAAGATGTATGCCGTACGCGGGTGCAGCAAATAGGTCCCTTATTGAAGGGGGTGGGAGAGGGGAAATACTAATATCCCCTGATTTACTAACAGGGTGGATATATTACATCATTTCATTTTTGAGCATTTATACACGAAGGATATAGATGTCGATGATGACTCGGATATTCAGTCTTACGGGTTTGAGGGTAATACTTTTTCATCCTCGCCTCCAGATTTTAATTATATGATCTGTCCGAGCGTTCATCCGCGCAGATTTTAATCATATGATCAATCCGAGCGTTGCTGACGCTTGTGAGATTGACACATCTGTATTTGTTTCACATCGACCGTGTTTTGCTCTCATTCTGCACCACAACTCCTTGCATACGGGCACGCGCAGGTATACGTCTCACCGGGCGGAAACTAGAATGTTGCTATGCAAACCGTAGCAGAACCTGTGCGTATGCAAGCTCGATTAGCTCCGGACTTAGCAGTGTTCACTTTACAGTATAACGTCTTCATGTTTATGTGTATATTTATACCAACAAGACGTGACTGGCACTGTTAACCCTCTGGAAATTATTTATTATACTTATGCCATCCATATGCGCTGGTATATATCGCGGCACACTTTTTAGCATCTTGTCTGTGGCACTCATCGCCTGTATATTTATAATGTCTGATTGGGTTCCGCATAAACAACGTGCACCCAAGCGGCGTTACGATGATTTACATCAGGGAGGAAGAAGAAATGGAACTCAATATAGTCAGGTATAAGACTTTTCGACGACTGTTCTTATTATACCATGCTGGGATGCCCATCATACATGTACCATTTATGTCACGCTGTATAATTCTATTTCGTGATTTGCTGAAGCCCTATCCAGCGAGGGCGCATCTCTATGGTAGGCTATTTAATTTAGAATATATTTTCATGATTTTAGAATAACCCATTTTCATGATGATTTTAGAATAAGTTTTCTTGATGTCATCCGGCTATGACCGGTGCATGCATCCATGACGCTGTGTCACTGTACCTGTTGAGCTATCGCCATGCCATGCGAAATATTACACTGAAGAGTTGTCTTGCCGTGATGTCCATATGTCCGAATGGAACCAAAAACCGTTCGATTTTAATCGAACGGTTTTTGGTTCCATTCGGAAAGATTCACGGCCGTGAATCTAATAAAAGTCACGGCCGTAAATAACGACTTTGTCCGCATAATGACTTTTATTATTTGCCATCTTTGCCACAATAGACACTCACGGCGTGTTCTGCTTGAAAAAAAGTAAGTAACTTGAAGCCTTGAGCTTCAGGTTACTGAAAGATATGTACCTTGGCAGTATGTGTGCCAAGTTTCGTGCTCTAGGACGCACGGGAAGCCCTCGGCTGTTTGGCATCTTTGGGTTTGGGTGTCACGTTCGAACCCAAACCCAAAACATCTGCCTTAGAAATAAATTGCGCGTTTCGCGCACAAGTAACTTGAAGCCTTGAGCTTCTGGTAACTTAAATATATGTATCTTGGCAGTATTGTGCCAAGTTTCGTGCTCTAGGACGCACGGGAAGCCCTCGGCTGTTTGGCATCTTTGGGTTTGGGTGTCACGTTCGAACCCAAACCCAAAACATCTGCCTTAGAAATAAATTGCGCGTTTCGCGCACAAGTAACTTGAAGCCTTGAGCTTCTGGTAACTTAAATATATGTACCATGGTAGTATTCGTGCCAAGTTTCGTGCGTTAGGACGCACGGGAAGCCCTCGGCTGTTTGGCATCTTTGGGTTTGGGTGTCACGTTCGAACCCAAACCCAAAGCATCTGCCTTAGAAATAGATTGCGCGTTTCGCGCACAAGTAACTTGAAGCCTTGAGCTTCTGGTAACTTAAATATATGTACCATGGTAGTATTCGTGCCAAGTTTCGTGCTCTAGGACGCACGGGAAGCCCTCGGCTGTTTGGCATCTTTGGGTTTGGGTGCCACGTTCGAACCCAAACCCAAAACATCTGCCTTAGAAATAAATTGCGCGTTTCGCGCACAAGTAACTTGAAGCCTTGAGCTTCTGGTAACTTAAATATATGTACCATGGTAGTATTCGTGCCAAGTTTCGTGCGTTAGGACGCACGGGAAGCCCTCGGCTGTTTGGCATCTTTGGGTTTGGGTGTCACGTTCGAACCCAAACCCAAAACATCTGCCTTAGAAATAGATTGCGCGTTTCGCGCACAAGTAACTTGAAGCCTTGAGCTTCTGGTAACTTAAATATATGTACCATGGTAGTATTCGTGCCAAGTTTCGTGCGTTAGGACGCACGGGAAGCCCTCGGCTGTTTGGCATCTTTGGGTTTGGGTGTCACCTTCGAACCCAAACCCAAAGGCAAAGGCATAGGACAGTTTCGTAGATTCTGTCCCGATGCCTTTGCAACCTCGCTTGCTAACTCATATTACAATGAATATTCAACATTCAAGCGTTGGATCCCCCACGCCAACGGGAAGCGCTCGGCTGATTTGTTATTTGGGTATGCGCACCCAAATGACAAAAAACGCATCTTTGAAACTCGTTAGTTTCAAAGATGCGTGGCCGATGCCTTCGTGCTTATGTGTGTTAATCCATATGAAATATTCCATGGAATAAATGTGAATATCCCGCACAAACGGGAAGCGCTCGGCCGTTTTGTAAAATTAGGGTGCACCCAAAATACAAAACGCATCTTTGAAACTCGGAAGTTTCAAAGATGCTTGCCGGTCGCGTGCAGCGGTAAAAGGCAAGTCAAAGGGTTTATGATATAGAAGAAGTACAGGGGCCTTCTTTTCAAGCAGACCACGCCGTGAGTGTCTATTACAACGGCGCCCACCATTATCACAAGTGAGACAAACCTTCTTAAAGCTTTTGGAGGCTTCCTCATGATGGCAAGCGGGAACGAGAGCGTTTGACCTGTGTGCACATTATTTGAACACGAGTCGTGAAAAGGACCACCGGTCATAGCCGGATGACATCAAGAAAACTTATTCTAAATTCACCATGAAAACGGGTTATTCTAAGATTATGAAAACTTATTCTATATTAATTATTTTTCCCATCTCTATAATTATACAAAAACACCGGTGGTGTGTGCGCTCCAGGCGACTCAGGCGTTTCAGTCGATACGCGCGTTTCAGGCGATATGCGCATTTCAGGCGAACGCGTCCTTTCCGGGCGCAGGGCGGAACGCGCGTTTCGGGCGACACAGGTGTTTCTGGCAGATGCGCATTGCAGCGAAACGAGCACTCAATGTGATGTGCACATTTCGGGCGAAGCGCGCCTTTCAGGCAAATTACGCATTTCCGATGACGTACGCGTTTCAGGCGTTATGCGTATTCCTGGCGGCGTGTGCGCTTCGGCTGACACGCGCATTTCCGGTGACACATGTGTGAGATATAATATACCGTATTATATCGGGTGGTCACTGAATAGTTCTCATACAAGTGTAAACTGATTATAAAGATAAACGAATATATAATGCATCTGTGACCTAGGTATCTGTCACCAAGTACTGTACGAGTACTGGTACAGTCGAACGGAGTCATGCAACGTTATGACCTACGGTGCACTGAATCCAGCAACATGCGCCCTACTGATACGCACGCTGCAAGCGATGTGCAAGCTTCGGGCGATAAATGCAACTCGGACTGCGTGAACTGCGTCTTTCAGGTGATGCGCGCTGGCCTGGCGCTGTGCGACATTCAGGCGAGGCTCGCCATTCCGGTGAGGCATGCATGTCGTCGATACACTGGTTCCAAGCGAACTGTGAACTTCGGGTGTCGTTGTGCGAAAAGGCGGTGCGCGCGTCTGGGGCGATGCACGTGCTTCAGGCAACGGGCGCGTTGCAGTGAAACGAGCGCTTCCGGCGAGGTGTGAACTTCAGGTGATGTCGGGCGGAACAAGCGGTGTGCGCGTCTCGGGTGATACACGTGTTTCAGGCAACAGGCGCATTGCAGCAAACCGAGCATTTCAGGCGATGCGCACATTTCGCGCGAAGCGCTCCTTTCAGGCAAACATGCCTTTCAGGCAACACGCGCTATCCTGGTGATGCGCGCCATTCTGGTGATGTGCGCCATCTGGGCGAAACGCGCCTTTCAGACGGTGTGTGTCGTTCAGGCGATGCGCGCCATTCAGGCGAGTCGAGCGTTTCGGGCGATACACGTGTTTCAGGCGACAGGCGCATTGCAGCAAACCGAGCATTTCGGGCGATGCGCACATTTCGTGCGAAGTGCTCCTTTCGGGCGAACATGCCTTTCAGGCGACACGCGCCATCCTGGTGATGCGCGCCATTCTGGTGATGTGCGCCGTCTGGGCGAAACGCGCCTTTCAGCCGGTGTGCGTCGTTCAGGCGGTGCGCGCCATTCAGGCGAGTCGAGCGTTTCGGGCGATACACGTGTTTCAGGCGACAGGCGCATTGCAGCGAATCGAGCATTTCAGGCGATGCGCCCATTTCGTGCGAAGTGCGCCTTTCGGGCGAACATGCCTTTCAGGCGACATGCGCCATCCTGGTGATGCGCGCCGTCCGGGCGGAACGCGCCCTTCAGGCGGTGTGTGCCTTTCGGGTACGATGCGCGCCATTCAGGCGAACCAAGCGTTTCAAGCGAACGGGGCATTTCGGTCGGTACACGCGTTTCATCGATATGCGCATTTCAGGCGAACGCGTCTTTCCGGGCGAACGCGCCTTTCCGAGCGAATGCGCCTTTTAGGCAGAGCGCGCCTTTCAGGCGGAACGCGCCTTTCGGGCCGCACGCGCCTTCGTCAGGCTTTTCAGGTGAGGGCAGGAGTCAGGAGTCAGGGAAATGGAGACAAGGGGAGTATAAGAGTGAGTAGGGAAGAGCGCGCTTGCGGAGCCGGCAGGTCGCTGCTGCCGGTGGGCTGCGAGCTTGAGGGTGACGTGCGTCTGTTGTGGGCTGCTACCCACCAGTGAAGTTGTTTTCGCGGGCCTGCACACCAAGCCATACAGAGCCTCCCCCAACCCGAAAAAGCAAGGAAAGGAGCACAGCCGCTTTGGCCCGGAGGCATGGCTGGAAGGGCCGAAAGCAGGTGTCGCAGTTGGCATGGCACTGAAAGGTCGCAGAACTGCGCAAAGCTGGCGTCTCAGGCGCCATGGCTGCGAAGCACTGTACCCGTGCTGAAGAGTCACAACAGAAGCACACTCAACAAAAGTTGCTGACCCAATCTGCTACAAAGTTTGAAAAACCATGTCAGGCACGCACAAGCTGGCCTGAAGTGCACTGAGCCTATGGCTGCCGTGTCACTTCGCGCGCGAGCCTGGTGCCAGGATGGAGGAGGACATCAAAAAAAATTCTAGCGTTTTGGTACTTGTGATAGTACCAGATTCGATTCTGGTACTATGACTAGTACCACTGGGCAGTAGCCACTGACGGAAAATACGGAGCGGCCAAGTGGCCATGACGCTCCATCTCTACCTCTTCACAACTGTCAGAGTCATCGTAATATCCAGGGGGGTACTGCGATTCATCTTCATCACTACTTTCATTCTAATCAAAATGTGATTCCTCAAAGTTCATAGAGGGATGCATAGGGGGCGCGTGAATGTAATGAACTTCACGACGCACAGGAGGGGCTAGTGCGTGCGCGCTACTTGCTCTAGGAATACTAGGCAAGGGCCTAGTGGTCGAAATCTGAGTTGAAACTGATTTGGTGGAAAGAATGGCGGGCGCATCTCCAACGCCCGACTCACACAGCGAAACAGCAAAACCCGCGAAATCATCGGAACCAGCACCACCAACCTGTGTGCTCTCTGCAACAACAATCTCCAAAATAATCGGCGGGTCTGCGGTCAAAATCTGCGGAGAAATCTGTGGCGAACGAAAATGCGAAACAAATTTGCTCATAGAAGAGCACAAAGAAATCAGTTGTGACCGCTTGAGGGTAGAAACCCTCGCCAAACTAGAGTCAATAGAATCCAAAAGAGCTATAAGCTCCCCACTCTCCAAAATCCGCGACGATGACATAGTCGAACAAATAACGAAGACGAAATCAAATAATATCGAACGCAAGAAATGTCGAAGAGCCAAGCTATAGCGAAGAATCTAATTTGAGCGAGCCACAAGGCGTGGAGACACTCTCTCGAAAAATATAACGGTACCAAATAAAATTCTGTCTAAGCTAAAATACACGACACGCAAGCGTGAAGTGGTCCCATAACCTGCTAGAAACTCGGCAGCGCACGAGAGGGAACATTGCCGACGGTGAAACGACGAACCAAGATAAACTCAGATAATACAAATATATAGTATGAAGAGGTGCTAATTAGCCCCAATAGTGACTTTCCCGCAAATTTCGGCAGCCAATTCTTTCGCTAGTCCGACGTCAGGAGATGCCGCATTTTTCGGGGACACGTCGGTCCACGTCGGATCGGCTGCCGATTTGCTCAATTCGCTCGTGAGACTTCGCTTGAATTCGCTCGATCGAGGCCAAATTCGAACGAAATGAGAACTCAATTCGGCAGCGACTCAATTCGCTCGGCTGACTGTACAACATGAATATTCGATTCAGACCCAACCAAAATTGGCGCTCGCAGACTTCACCAGTAACATCGGACGTTTGCAACAAGATGGATATTTTATGCCCACGTCGGACTAGCGAAAGAATTGGGCTGCCGAATTTGCGGGAAACTCTCTAATATGACCTGAAGGAGCGTCAGCGACTTCAGGTCATATTGGGGCTAATTAGCTCCTCTTCATGATATATTTGTGACACATCAGCCCTCGATTAATCGAAGGGATCATGTGAGAGCCACGTCATGGAATATGCTTTGCAACAATATTTCTCGACTCTGCCACGTCATCACAACTCGCGATATATTGCTCAAATATTGCTTTCAGTACAAATATTGCTTACAGTAGCGTCATCGGTGTGTCATCAGTGTCGACTGTCGCTGTCACTGCGCTGTCGCTGTCGCTGTCGCTGTCATGTCATGTCATGTCATGTCAATGTCATGGCATGTCATCACAGTCTATCCTACCTCAGGCTGTTTTGTAACCGGCGCGTCAGCGCACGGTGATCTGTACCGTCGCGTCAGCGAACGGCGAAGCGAACGGTGAAGATGTCCACGATGATCGTCTGTCATCAACGCAGTCGATCGTCTTTTCAATCGCGAGTCACATTATAAAATACTAGCCAATCGGAAACTCAAAAAACAGATTTCCAAGATCGTTCGAGTTTTCAGTCGTCTGTCATCGTGAAAAAGATACTGCCAATCAATGCCTAGAAAGCTGGATTTATAAGATCGATGCTTCGAACTTCGAAATTAACCCAAAGGGGAGTTCTGATGCAATTTCAAGCCCATTTCTTGTTTGCATCTTCCCGTGCACCTCCTGCTGTGACCCTGCCGCTGTGACCCTGCCTGCTATGAATATCTTTGTGCATAATGTTTCTGCGACTGACTTTAAGTGTGCATGCATCGATATGTGTATGCATGACTAACTTTTTGCTTACATGCAGGATCAGTGCTCGACCGCATGATGACCTTCGACTAGTCGACCCCTTTACGCTTGTGTTCATCTTCGACCGACTCCACGCTCAACGCTCGCCTACGAGATCCTCGCTGCATCCACGCATACCATTTTAGTTTCATATGCACTTTCGTGTGTGTGCCCTTCATGTCACTGTACGTTTTCAGATGACTTGTGTATTCTCCCTAAATCCCCCGATCCCCCCCGCCATATGCCCCATGTGGCATCCGCGTATGCCCCCTTGTGACACACGCGCCCAATGTGTTTGTTGCTCAACTGGTGTGCCGCATTTTGTATGCACTCGCTTACGTGTGTGTATCGCATTCGTTTGTTTTCATCTTGTATGTTTTCGTTCCGACGTCTTGTGTGGGATCCGGGGGCTTTGGGTTTTCTCGCCCATCACCGCGCACCGCGGAGATCCCGGCCATGCTTTTGCCGTGTATGTTCTGTTTGCATAATGTATTTGTCTGACACGCATTAGAACATTTTTAGGCAGAGCACAGCACAGCATTTCGCAGGCGTTGTCGGCTTTGACCTAATTTCGGGTCAAAGTCGTCAATGCCACGTGTTCAGGGCTGGGTCACAGGGCATTGGCATTTTCCCAAATTCGTAATATTTCATTTGAATATTGGGGCTGTTTGGCCCCAATATTCTGAATATTGGTGCTGATCAGCACCAATATTCAATGGAACCTTCCGAACATTGGGAACACGTCAATGCACTTGACCAATCCAGTTCTGAACACGTGGCCGTCTTACTTCCACATCAGCATTTCATCATTAATATAGCTCAGAATTGCTGCCTGCGTGGCACGTTTTCATTGGTCCAAACCCGATGTGTCATAAATATATACTGAGTTTGTCGCACAAGCTGGTCACCGAAGATGACACACTGAATATGACACCTGACGGTACGAACTAGTCAGGGTGTCATTTCCAGCAAAAGGCTCATACAACGGTGTAAAATAGATAAAAGGTAAAACGAATATGAAGTATATTGATCGTCTGTGACCTAGGTATCTGTCCCCTAGCTAGTATTGTACGAGTACTGTCACGGAGACACAGACTTCCCCCCCCCCCTGGGGGAGGGAGCCCTGGTCTTTCATCACCCCTCGACCTCAGGTGCCAAGTCGCTCCGCCTGTCATCAGTGGTGGGAAAATAAAACCCCTGTATTTTATTTTCATGTATCTTAGACTGCGAATCACCCGAGCACCTCGTCCCAGCTTCACAGAGTTTGTGGAGACTGTAAAAACACGCGTATAACCCACCGTCGTCCGTTATACCCACCGTTTATTTCACTGTCTCTGTCAGGTGTTGGGCCTCACCACTGGCGAGGTTGCTTGCGCTTTCAAATTCTCTGATCCCGTACCTTGTGCGGTGACTTTCACGATTATCACCAAAACCGGCTGAGCACCTTCGTCCTCTTTGCCGACATCTTCACCCCGCGTCCCCCTTGGCACCGGGAAATTTTTCGAGCACCTTGTCCTCGACCGCACCCACCTTTACCACGCCAACTTTTTCAGCATTTCACGTTACGTACTTCCAGCAATGTCCGCGGAGCGCATTTCGCTTGCCAGCCGCCTTCGCGCTGCCCGACCCACGGGCGGGGCTTCCCCTACCCTCAGTGCCTCCAGTCCGTCTGGGGATTCTTCTGGCGAGCCGGTGGTGCCCATGTCAACGTTGATCACCCGCCCTACGCCGGTGTCACGTTCACCAACTGCTGTCGAGTTTCATCAGAACAGCGATGTATGGACATCTACACCTGTGCGAGCCTCCCAACGAACTGAATTCACTGAGAAAATGGACTACGCCTTCGCTTATGGGGAGGAGCTGTCCAAGCTTCTTCGTTCGCATGGATTCAAGTCGAACGTGGGCCTCTCTTTGGATGGACCGGATTCCGAAACTGACTTCGCCGTCCTGCTGGCTAACATGTCCCACGTCTTCGGTCCTATCTCCCGCGACGAGGTCTTCAAACTTCTGGATCTGGACTTCGAGTACGAGTACTACCACTACACCATCAACGAGCTCATTTTTTCCGTGCTCCCCACTGTTCTCCGCGGCATGGCGCTCTCCCTCTACGAGGAGTCCGCCGAGATTTTCCCGCACGACGGGCGCTGCGCTTTACAGCGCCTTCGCTACCAGGTCGAGGGCATTGGCGACCCCGACACCCATCGTTTCTGGGTCCGCCTTCGCTCGACTGTGATTGACGAGACCATCGAGCCCGCCCCTCAACTGGCTGTCGTGCGCACCCTAGCGGACAAGCATCGCCGGCTGTACCCTGACTACACCGACCGCAGCCTGGTGGAGGACGTGTACACCGTCCTCCGGTCGTCCGCGGCCAAGTCCCCCTACGTTACGCCGTTGTATCTGGTGGTGCTGCGCGAGCTCAGCACCAACAACAACTTCACCTTCGCCTCCCTCACCCTGCGGCTTGGTAAGGTCTTCCGTGACGAGTCCGCCCTTGCCCGACTCTCCGCGCCTGCCCTGCCTTCGTCTGGTGGTGCTACCCGCACCGGTGGTGGTGGCGGGAAGGAGCCTGCCTTTCACTCCCTGAACAGGCGCAAGTTCATCCCGCCCGAGGGGACTTGGAAGAAAAACGACATGGGCGGGCGCTACTTGGTATGGGACGGCACTGGCATGCCGTGCGTGACGTGCTTCCGCCTGTGGGCCGTCACGACCGGCCACATGGACTCCGACGGCATTTGCCCCTACGTGTGTGTCCAGGCCTTCGCACCAGGGCGTGCTCCCGCCCTCGCACCCCGTGCTCCACCCAAACCCCCTTCCATGTCCGCATGGCCGCCCTCGGACGCGCCGCAGGCCCACGCCCTCCGCGAGCTCGAGCCTGCACCGCAGGATGCGGCTCCTCCGCCTGACGCGGCCGCACTATCTGTCCGCTTCGCGGTTGAGCCGCCCCCTCATCGCGGCATCGACTCTCCCAAGGGGGCACCCACGGCTTACACCGACAGCGATGACGACGCGCCCGCGGCGCTTTCCATCGTGCAACACGAGGATGATGACGTTGACTGGCCGGCCTTCCGGTCCACCCCGTGGATCCCATCTTTCAGCGGGTCTGGCAGCGGCACCTCCAAGTAAGCATCGAGTTCCACATCGTCGCCAATCGCCAACACCAAGATGTGTGGACCTCCGTATGTCAATTAGACTTCAGTAGACAACTTAAACCTTCGATGCCTGACTCAGTTTGCCTATAGATTGTTCCGGGCCAGCGCCCAAGCGGGGATCCGCAGCTAGCTGGACTGAAAAAGGTCCCATTGGGCCTGTAACTATCTGTATGGTTTAGGGTTAGGGCTTTCTAGCTTGCATGCCTGCTTTGGCACCTCACCTCTTCGGGGTGAGGTGGTGTCACGGAGACACAGACTCCCCCCCCCCTGGGGGAGGGAGCCCTGGTCTTTCTGTCACCCCTCGACCTCAGGTGCCAAGTCAGCTCCGCCTGTCATCAGTGGTGGGGAAAATAAAACCCCTGTATTTTATTTTCATGTACAGTAAAGACCGGTATATAAGAAGCTCGGCTATAAGAAGCCAGCCGCTGGCTTTCTGCCCAAAAATTAAGAAGCCGGCTAAGAAGCCAGCCGCTGGAAAAAAAACGGATGGCGATTAAAAAAATGCCATTTTAAGAAGCTGTACCGCTGGAATTTCGAGAAGAGGCTACATCAAAATGATCGATTTAAGAAGCCGTATCATGAATGTCGATCCAATGAACTCGTTCTCAATTAATCGTATACAACGTATCGATATATATATATATGTATATCTATACTTCGAAGAATGCAATCATTATTAAGGTTCAATACACTTGAGAAGTTTTGGATGATCACAAGCACACTGCATATGCAGTACTGAAGGTACACAATAAGTACTCGCATTACGTATGCATTATGTATGATTGTACTATTACAGGCACTGTACAGTGTACATGACAATAGTTTCTAAGAAGAGCTGAATTTCTTGAAAGCTACCCACGAACCAAACTTATAGCTGTCTACCTCAGGCAAACCACCAACATAGTTCTCGTCTGTCAGCGTGTGACTGGCCTCACGATCCTCGGTGCGGTAATACACCTTGAAGTTGTACCCAGAGTTGTTGCGCGCCAAGATCTTCAAGAATACACCTGAAATAAGAAGTCACCGCTGGGTCTACAAGTATGTGTGTCGGTTTCTAGGTTTTAAAAGCCGAAATTAAGAACTTCGACGCTGGTCGACAGTCAGAAGTTGGACCCCCAAGATTAGAAGCTGAGCGCTGGATCACGTTGGCGAATCTGGAATCAGAAAATTTTGCCGATTTAAGAAGCGGCACACGCTGGATTTGGATTTCCGATGGTCAGGATTTTGCCAAATTAAGAAACGTGCCCACGCTGGCAAAGGCAAATCCATGACCGTCGATTAAGAAGCCAGCCGCTGGCAAAATTTTCCCCGGCTTCTTATATACCGGTCTTTACTGTATCTTAGACTGCGAATCACCCGAGCACCTCGTCCCAGCTTCACAGAGTTTGTGGAGACTGTAAAAACACGCGTATAACCCACCGTCGTCCGTTATACCCACCGTTTATTTCACTGTCTCTGTCATACTGGTACAGTTAACTGGGAGTCGTCAGGACCCCTACCCCTTACGGTGGGCACATTACTGATTCTAGCAATACTAGGCGACTGCCCGCCAGGCCTTCACCTCATGTAAGTTCCCATCCCACCCCCTTGCTCTCACCTTGCTGCACCTTGCCCGGCGACCTCCGTGGCCGCGCGAAAATTTCGAGCCGTTTCGCGCGATTTCGCCAAAGACACCTATATTTCGCGTTTCGTTTCCCCAAAATTCCCACCTGTTCGTATTGCATATCCTAGAGCCATATTTCGCGAAGAATCGATTGCGAAATTTGGGGCAGAGTCAAGCGTCATAAATAAGTAAAACTGAAAATCTAAAATGATTTATTACTTGACGAATCTCTTCTCGATGATCGACTCGTGGCGTCGCATCGGTCTCACATCGCATCGTGGCACGATCCCATCTCGCGCCAGATGCCAGCGAATGCTCGTGCCGTCGTGCGTGATGCTTCCACGTCCGACACACACGATACAGCCCAATGAGAAATATAAGCAAAGGGCATCATTATCATAATAATGGTGCTGTTCCATTCGATTGTAAACTTCGATGTCATTCGTCCAAACAGGCTTACAAGACTGTGAACTGTCAAGTGTCAGCGAAAGGCACTGCTCCCTTCTCGCCAGTGGCGTTTCAGGCGTACCTCCGAAAGCGTACGTGATACAAACCTGTCTCAGATATACTGCTTGCCACCTAACCTTCCAGGCATGAATCCTCTATCGGCGAAACCTTTGAATTTGCGTTCTTCGGATTGTCGTGTATTCGCCGATAAACCATCACTACGCCCCTTTCGAACTAGGGCACGCGCGACTAACACCAGGGCCGGCTTCGGCGAGAAGTTTGATGATTTTGTGGAGAGTTGCAAATTCGATAACTGGGCGCCAAGGAGTGCGCGTGCGTGGGGCAAGGTATTTATCTGACTCGATTCTTGGGTTGCACAAATGTCGCAAACAGAGGCTTTCGCCACGGCCACTGTACAGAGAATATGTGCAAATGTTATATGCGACGTTGCACAGAGGGTGTGCAGCCTCTTTTGAGAAACGTATCTGTAAAGCACGAGCCCTCTGATATAAGAATACTTTGTTGCTAAAGCAAGTGTCGCACACAATTGCCCCTCACAGGGGACTGCCTTGCGTTACAGGGGGAGTTCAATAACATGTCAAAGACTAAGAAGTCGGGTGGCTCAAATCAAGAAAACGGAAGAGGAATCGAGTTGTCAGAAGCTTTCTTGAAGCAGCTTGCTGAAGAAAATGCTCCTGCTGAGGCAGATTCGGACTCACTCACGGAGTCTTTAGAACGAAGATTTAAGGAAATCCAGGGCGAGGCGTTGAATGCTGTCGGTGGAGACAATCCGATAACAGGAGAAGAACTAGCGCTCATCTGCAAGAAAAAGTGAGTGCAGCACTGTAAATCTCCTTTGCCGAACTTGTCCTATGGCGCTTTACGAATGAGTATGGTTATATGCGTATCATGTTGCGCAGATATGGATATTACCATGATATGTCCATAAAGCAGGTACGATTCAAAGGCAGATCCTCCAGTTTCAGATTCCTTGGTCGCCATTACGTATTGAAGGCCCAGAATACCGATGTCAACTCAAGAAGTGGGATGCTCTGTTGCTGGCGGTTGAAGCAGGTTTGCATGAATAAGGGCGGCATGAGGCGATGGGTTTCTCTGAACGTCTACTTTGGGTTCGTTGGCCAACGCAATTTCCCATACACAAACGAAGGCTACATAGACAAACTGGATAGTGTTGCTGCGATGCTAAACGCGTTTGATCAAGCGGATTACACCAGGGCTTTCTTTGCGGAGAAGCCCATCCCTAGACGAGGTTAGTCCTTTACAGCACGTTTCGCTTCCTCTGGCGCATCGGTGCATTAAACGCTCATCTGATGTGGCGCGTTATTGTTCTGTGGCAGGTCTCCCTTCAAGACCGCGAGTCGATACGGCCGTGTCGCTTCGCTTAAACAAGTCACCTACTTGGGACAATGACAAGGTTGAGGAGTTCTTTGAATTTCAGGGTGTATCCTAAACTTTGGAACGGAAAGGTTTGTGGTAAAATTATGAGTATGTATGATCAAAAGCGCTGCTACATTTCGCTTAAGGAAATTTGCTGCCGTACATGATTTGTTTCGAGACGAGTGTGGGTGTGGCCTTGTGGAAGCCCTTCACTTGTGTCGTGGGGCTTATATGCCATTGTTCATGATTCTTTCAGCCAGGTCCGTGTTTCACTAGGCAATTATAGACTAAGGGTATGCGCAAACCCCTTACTTGCGTAAATGTTTGGAGCTTGAAGAACCTTCCTCGGCACGTTGTATACCATGAGTAACTGGACACCGAGCAAGCTGTTTTTGTGATTTGCTTGTTGTAAAGGTTGGGCCTTCTGGCTCCCTCACATCTCTAAGTATGTAAGGCCTCTCTCATTCACCAGATATTGGTGGGCTGACATTTGGCTGGTATGCCCCATGTCCTCCATGGTGTGGCCTTTTAAACTCCACTTTGAATCGGAATGGTTTCCTAGTGGGTTTGGGCTGTACTTAGTAGTTTGGTGTGGTACAATCACCTGGAGAGTTTCCAGATTTTCCACTCCGTTGGCGATGTCGTAGGCGGGGTGCAACGGTGCAGTCCGCTTTGTTCGTGGCATAACGCGTCCGCAACGTGTTGAGAGTGTTCGTGGGGTCCGTGGGGTCCGTGGGGTCCGTGGTTTCATCAATGCGGACTTGCGGAGTGCCCTAGTTGCAATTTATGCAAATGCCGGCGCGAGCCAGCATGGCATTTCCCTGAAAATCCAAAAATGCCCGCCGCAGGCGAAAATTTTGAAAACAGGAAAAATTCCTTTTCGAATCCTTAAAGAGAAATTAGGTCTTAATCGTCCACTCAGAATATTCCTTAATGCCATACACATGTCTTTATTTCAGCTCACATTTCAAATGTAGCCGAATTCCTACATACACAAGCTTCATTCATGAACTAGATGTCAAGATATGAAGAAAAATGAATACCATAATATACCAAAATAATAATATACCAGGAATAATATACGAGATATATGCTGATCCTGCATATTGTCCTTAAAATTACTAAAATTACTGCGGATAGAAGCGGCATTTAAGTGACATCCTTACGCAGTGACACCGAGACCGTGTCACTTAGAGTAAGAGAGTCGACTGCGTGATAAGCATACGTGCAGAGTTCTCTAACGTAAGTCGTATGTGTTGTCTCCACCTGCGTTCGCTTGTTTGGTTCTTTCTACTGTACGTTCTTCTCCGACGCGACGGATGTGAGGTGATGATGAGGTGTGACTGTCGGTGTGAGCACGGTTGTACAGACTGTCTATCATACATGATACGACAAAATGCAAAATGATATATTTTGTTTTATAATAACACGATAGTTGTGGTGTCAGAAAAAGAGGCCTTATCAAGTTTTTTACCGCCTCATTTATTGCGGTAAAATCCCTGAGTGGCGTCGCCTTCTACCCTGGCCTGCGGGCCAAATCCCTGAATTTCTACTTTGGCCCTCCGGGCCAAAAGCCCCATAATATCAGGGATTTCGGACCCTTCGGACCCGAATCCCTGATTTTCCTCCGCGAATCCCTGATTTTCCTGGCGCGAGCCAAGCTCGCGCCCGCCAGCAGAATTTGCAGCTAGGCGGAGTGCACGTATGGGTGCGCTCCACGGTAGGAGCGCCCGATGTCCCCGAGTTGCACGCCGCACACATACGTCGAAACTGTCGAGGCGAAGAAAGGCAGCCCGGCCATGGAACGGGTGTCGTGTACGCGACTACGCGCCGTGGAGTGGTAAATCCACCCGCTATATATGATTTATATGTTCATTGTGATCCGATGTGGATATCTACCGGTTGAATTTGTAGCGATAATGTTCACATGCAATATTAGGAAGTGTTAAGTCGTGCACACGGTCTGCCTATACACTACAAGTTTATTAAAATCATTTGCCTACGGGTAAATTAACATTACGTCATTTGCCTACGCACAGACTACAGTGAAAGCTCACACACAATAATGTCCGGATTTGAGGATCGGTCCGATTATTTTTACATATTCAACCTATTACATCAGAATTTTACTCCATATTCAATTACATAACACAAAAATAAATTTCCCGGTACGATATTCTTATACAGTAGTCGTTTATTCTTACGTGTGAGCTTTCACTATACCATTAAATCATTTGCCTACGCGCATACTACGATATTCGACATTTGCCTACACGCATACTAAAATAAACCCACCCACACACACACACACACACACACACATATATATATATTGCCAAAATATGCATAAATTTTAAACGTGATATATAGACTCGGAATGGATCCAAACGGGTATAGACGAAGCGGCCGAAGACCTAAACTACTTGCGCAGTGTCGTGGACGTCCACTTCGTGCAGCTTCGGATGACGACATGCCGCAGATAGATTCCGATAGTGAGAACGGCCAGAAATCTAACCTACTTGCGCGGCGTCGTGGACGTCCACTTCGTGCGGCTTCGGATGACGACATGCCACAGATAGATTCCGATAGTGATTATTCGGTTTTCCTTTCTCCGGAACGTGGGTCGCGACCCGTCTTGCGTTCACGCAGTCGGGAGGCGCGATTTCCCGGGCGAGACATCGAGTGCGACATTAACAGCGACTACGACCACATCGGCATCAGCGAGAGTTGTAGCTATAGACGCGCCAACAACAGCAGTGGGCGGAGCGAGGACATCATATGTTCCTCGGACGAGTTCGCATCCTGGATGCGAGGATCGCGACCTCTCTTGTGCAGCAGTTTTACCCACTTCGGCTGCATCAGCTATTGGGGATGCGCGCATTGGTGGTGACCAGACGGCAGCTTGCGATTTGACGCTCCCTCGTCCTTGTTCCAGCCGTTGGTTGAAATATGGCGGAACATCGGCACTGATATTTCGGTCCGACCACCTGCTGGAATAGTGGGGCGCGAGGGGCGCGTTGCCTCTTTCTCTTGGTGCTACTGCCCGCTTATTTGTTAGGCGTTGGGGCGACGTGATGCTTTCCCGATGCTGCCGCGCAGTGATGAGTGGGATGCACTGGTGACAGTTTTGCGCGGGTGCTTGACGACGGTTGGTTACACAATGACGCATTATATAGCGGATGTAGTTGAGGATGATCACGCACCATCCACATTTCGGCAAGTCGGCAGGAAGAGCTACTGGACAGTGATTTGCAGATTGGGTAGCGAGCCTTGATAATCGCCCGTCGTGCGGTGGACGCGGTCTCACAAGCGCGCAATATTGTTACGCAACGGGGTAACGACACGGCTACAATGCAACATCAACATGCCGTTCTTCGACAACCTTCATCCATCAGGATTCGGCGACCAACCAGGTTGCGCGGCGCTCGATCGCCTAGTGGGACGGCGTCTACGACTGCATTCCGGAGTGGTGCTGCTCCGCGAGAGGTGGATGTCCTGTCCTACCTTCCGCCGCTGATGCATAAAGTTCGCTACCTGGACTCAGGTGAAGTCACATGAATCAACCTCGCACAGCAGACCCGCCGTATTGATGTTCTTTCCCTCGACGGGTTGTCAGTTGAATACAGGTTCTTTGGGCATCGGCGTGGTGGTCGGGATGCTTCCACCAGAACAACATGTTCTCAGACGCATTCGGCCGTTGCTTCACGTTCGCGCCGCCGTCTTCAACAATCCACAGCAACCCCGATGGCGCTGGACGTGCTGTTGATCACCGCCCCCCGATAGTTTCACCACCTGTTGATAGTGGCGTGTTAATGGATGTTGATACTACGCCATTTTGTGCATCTGCTGCGCCGATGTCTGGAATAGCAACAACACGAACGACATCGTATGTGGAAACAGAGTTAGAGATGCCGAGGGCAACTGGAAACGTCTCGGTTACTGATCTTGCGATAAGTTCTGTCTGATGCCAGTTGCGGAATTACTTGACGTGCTGGGTGCAGAGTCTTGGGATGGGGTTCAGCCGCGAGGGGATGATAATGGCGAGGGGACCTTCTTTGAATTCCTTGTTCTCGGGAGAGATCTCATCCCAGCAAAGTTAGGCGCGTTGGATGAGCAAGGCTTCCAGATTGCCTTGGATGATGGGCAGCACGCTGCTTATGTGGACGACGAGGGCATGTCCAGAGGCTTGGGTGATGGCTTTCCAGTCGAAGGAAGCCTTTTTCAGCCTTGGAACTTTTGGATGCTGGAGTGGGGGATGAATTTGGGGTTCCATTGGTAGTTGCGTGGTTCACAGGGTACCGATGGCTTCTCCCCGAGACTTTCGGCCAGCATGGCATTCTGACCCACGATACTTTAAAAAGCGACATAGAACAACGCGGGTTTGACGTTGTCGTCTCCAACAATTGGCATCGAGCAGTGGTCAATTGCCAATTTCATTGATGACACCTCTTGCCCAAACATGTTTGCCAAAACGCCCAGATGGAAAATAAACCCACGGATTAACGAATAATTCAATCGCACACTGGTTGCATCTCACGGCTACAATAAATTTAGAAGATGAGATGGTGGAGAATCTTTGCGTCCGGCGTTCTCGACAGACCATCCGATGGTTTAATTTTTCGATCGACGGTAAATCTCACCGATATTCACTAAGATGCACACTCGCATATGCTTCCAGATTCCCCGATTCACGTTTCGCTTTCCCTATTCTCGGTCGCAGGCATTCGCAAACGCTAAATGTCACATTCGACAGTGCCGTACGTAAGTTATTAAATATGGAAATACAACTTATCGCTTGACCGCCCCGACTTTGCTGTGCTGCTGCAGACCTCTCCCCTTGTGATTTTCATCACATTACATTTTTCGACGTTCGTAGTAACTTATACATATTATATTTGGCCACTTCCGCGACTCAGATGGGATGGATGTTGTCTGGTCCCCACACGTCGAATTGGGACGATGGTCGGGTTCGAAGGGGGGGGTGTTCGTTCGAACCAATCATTACACGGTGCCTGAAACGCCGAATTGGCGCGAATTTATAAATTCCTGCGTGTTTGGCTTACAGAAGCTTACATTGAAGCCGATTGCCACTGCGAAGCCACTGTTAATAAGCCGGTTGCTTGAATTCGCGAGCGCCATGCACGGCATTACTTCGCAAGCGTCTTCAATGTTTTTAGACATAGTGGCTACTATCCAAATTCATGGTCCTCCCACAAGGACCAACGCGCGATGACTATTATGAGTGCCACATGGATCTTTGAGGCGTATACGTGCTTTTGGCATCATATTTATGAGTCAATTGAATAATTTTCCCTACAGGATCGTCCGCGCGTGTGCTAGATGGGCGTGCTTAAAGGTTGCGCTTTCGATATGTTTTTTATCGAAATCGTCGAAAAAAAGATGGTCCTCCCACAAGGACCATAGTCTTTAAGCGTCCTAGCGGTTGCATGGTGCGCGGTGTTGGCCGCTCATGGTCGCACACCTTGAGTTTATGACCGAATATGAAAAGTTAGTTGGATAGTCCACACTCTAGTCGCCATCTGAGCTCTCGTTTACCGTGGCGGGTGATCACTCCCGAGTGAAATAATGATTTTGTGATTTTTGCACTTCTAATTTTCACTTCGCGTCAAGCTAACGAGTGCACATCGCTCACATACTTGCCCATATGGCTTATGTTAAGCTTTCAAAAAATCATTTTATGGATACACTTCAAAAGTTTAAGCACCATACGCTCCTACCACACTGTGAATGCACTCTAGCGGGCATCGTGGATAATGGGTCATGTTTGCACCGATTATCCCATTCCGGCTAAAAGGGTGCACAGTTGTTAATACACATTAGAGATGGCCAATATATGCACTCCAACATGACGTATGACCCAAATATGATGGGGACATGTGTATAAGATCGATACGATCGCATGGACGCAGGTGTAGCCTGCACATACTATTCCCAAAAAGTTATTGAAGATATCGTATCTTTTTGTGCCTTTTTGAATTTTCAAAAAATGCAATCTGAAAAAGTTGAGGGTGCTTGTCGCAAATGCGAACGCCATGGATATATTGGGTGGATCCAGGCCGGACCAAGCATCGAAGTAATTGATATATGTCCCATTGATACTAAAAATTATTGGGCGCGCCTTCTAGATCCGAACCAATGCCCAATTAAATTCTTGCAACATTTGGTCCTTGTGGGAGGACCATAATCGAGTATGGTCCTCCCACAAGGACCATGGGATAGTAATAATAGTGTCTCGAGAATTTTCGCGCATGGAGCACGCCCACTTTCCCCCGGGGCGAGGGGGTGGGGGGAGGGGTCGTCACCCCGGTGCTCAAGCAGGTCGGGAAATTGGGGGGTGTGAAGACGAATATGGTGCAACTAAAGATCCCACGGTACGTTTGCGCGTGTCGTTGGGACCACCATGTTGGGCCCCGCCGCGCGTGTTGGCTCCCGCCGCGCGTGTTGGCCCCCGCCGCGCGTGTTGGCCCCCGCCGCGCGTGTTGGCTCTGCCGGGGGGTGTGGATAGGATCCGACCCCCCAAGGCAAAATATCGAGGTCTAGGGGGAGGCGATTATGCCTCACAGTTGTTGTCGTGTAGCCGAACCTATTCGCAACTGACATGGCGAGCAATAGAAAGGCGTGTTTTATCCTAAACTTTGCGGCCAACGATAAGTGTTCGCGATGTGTCTCTAAGCAGGCAGGTTGCAGCAACACGCACGCACGTGTTGCCCCAGCAGCCTCCTTCTGATAACGACTCGGACGACATCCACGCGGAGCTCCGACTTCGATAATACAAACTGATGCGCCGACGTTGCGGGATCAGAGAAAGAATGGCGTATCTGCTTTCTCGGCTTCGGACAGTCATTCTATCACCAATGTAGAGCGACGATTGATAGTTGAGACAGACGGCGATGACGTTGCAAATAATCAACTCCCCGCGAAGTGGTTAACAAGGAGGAGCTGTTCAAAATCGGGGACAGCTGATGGTACGCATACACACGCTTATTGTGAATTATCATATTAGTACGGCAGATGTTAAGTAATTGTGGACATAATGGCAACGTATGCGCTCTATAATAATGGTAATAATACGCACGTCCGCGTAGATATGCACAATCATATGCGCACCATGCAGAGAGTGCGCATTGTGTCAGTTGTGTGCGACGACATGACGCGGTGCTGGTGATCGGATATGCTGCAGCCCATACGCATACCGCCAATAACATTGCCACGAGTGCCATCGACACGGCTGCAGAGGCGTTGCATGAAAGGAAACTTCGAAGTTCAGATCGTGCGACTTTCGAAGTGACGACTACCACACCGCGCAAACGACCACTGCTGATGGTAGTTGTATCATATGTAAATGTGGAGGTGACATCTCCACATGGCACTGCGACAACGCTATCTAGTTACAAAGAAGTTGGGGAGTATATATCTCATAAACAATGCGAGGCGATCAACAAAATACACTCCGTGTCGCACGCCGACAAACATCGTATCCAAGGTAGTTCCACGCTCATTGCATGCACGCACACATCATATTTGCTATTAACTTTGATGCTGACTTACCACCATGCATCGATGGTTATACGTGCTAATAAGATGATATATTCCGTGGATTTTTTGTGAACAGAACTTGATGCTGCATGCACCGTGCTGCTAGAAGAGAAGCATGCGGTGCAGATGGCAAGACTGCAAAATACTGACAGGAGCTGACATAATGGATGGCACCACGAAGATAGACATCGATGCATTACAGTATGCAAGCAGTTGTTAACGCCTGCTGAGATCGACGACATTCAGCGGATTCCACATAGAACATCACTGGGTGCCACCGCCGAAACTGTTGACGACATGTCATATCAGCTTAAGCAACGCATGCTTCGCTTAGGCGAGCCTTTGCTCTTAGGTCTGGCGCTAGAAAATTGAAGGGGGGGACACCGGATGTTGGTGGAGTGTTAAACCATCTTTTGCAACGAAGCGCAGTGTTGAACGATGAGTTGATGGCTGCACAATATGTGGGAACATCGCCTTTGGATCATCCTATATGTAGGCAACTATCTGAGAGTATTGCCACCGCTACTCGACTTGGCGATCGCCAGCTTGCCAGCCAATTGTTATCGATAGTCGTGGCGGCCATGTCTACCATGAAGGTGACCACGCATGAAGTAGAGCAGAGTTTAACCCATGCAACTAGTCGAGCTGCAAGTCGACGAGCCAGTGAAGATAATTGTCGGGAATGGGAACCATGACGAAGTCTCGAAAATATGTATGTGCATGGGGTAGTAGTCCGCCCCGTAGATGAAAACAATAATGTCACAGTCCGATCAAATGCTGACCATGATGGCGAATATGTTTTGGATGACGAGCATGCATGCCAGTGGTCGGACTATTCATGTCGTCACACGCGACAAACCCATTGCGGTCATGGATGTGCGCGTCAATAAACATAGGATCACTGCGTCATCTACCCATGCAAAAAATAGCTTTGCAGGCGCTCCCATCAGGATCGGTGCACCACGGCATGTTGAAAGAGTCTCACATGCAGTCTCGATGGAGTTCGTTGACTTTGTCGTATCACCGGCCTGTATACGGATATTAGACTCGTCGTCACATCATAAAATACGAGGAGAACGTGTTGATATTCGAAGTGAGTTGCTCAAGGAGTATCGTCGCCAGGCCACGGAGATTGGCATTTCTTCAGAGAATCAAGTGTGCGAGTCCTTTTTCTATGCACATTGGCCAGACGACATCGTTGACGCCTCCAAGGAAGCTGAATGTGTGTGCAGGAAGTGTTACAGTATCATGGTGGCACCCAATCGTTTGTTGGCATCATCTCGCTGTTCCAAAGAATCGAAGCTGATTTTACCACTGTATCGGGTGTGCATGAGGTCGTGACCGACTTGCGTTCAAAAGTGACAGTGGTGCGAGAACTCTTTGAAAGAGAGTTCTACTGTCACAGCGCGATGTAATCACGAACCATCCCGCACTGCCGTGTTCATGCATTAAGCGCAACGTATGGTCAGCAACAATCTTCCGTTTGCCAAGCGGATCAGCATGCAAATGTTGATGGGCAAGTCCCCACGACGGCCTTGCGGATGCATGAAGAGTGGCTGCGCATACATAGGCCCGACTTATCTGAGGACACCCTCACGGATGGATGGCATGAGATGTGCGGGTGCTACACTGATGTTTGAGTACTTGATGTAAGACTTAAGATGTACCAGGCACACTCCTGATAACTTATACATATTTATCTCTTTATTTATTTTTCTTTTCTTTTATCTTCTTTCTTTTCTTTTTATGTTTTCTATTGTTTTTGGTGTATCACATAGGCTTCTAGCCTTATATTCCACTGTTTATTTGCATGACATATACTGGCTACACCGCCTAGCAATACTATCACTTTTCGATATAATGTATGGTCGCAAACCTATAATATCTATATCCTTATGTTCAGTCTTGGCATACAGCCTAACACTAACATGTACAACTTGTCCTTAATTTCTCTTGATCAACACTAACTGAGGTTCACTTTTCCCAAGCTTCCCCTTTCAACATGTTGCTCTTTAACTCACTAGCAGGATTCCTAGATTGACATCTGTCATCGGCCAATTACCAGCAGCCCATGCCTGATTCTGTTACTCCTCCACCAATCATCAGGCAGATCATGATACTTGTATTGCCATTGCAGATATTCTCCTGGAATCTACCATGAATCATTTCATTACAGATCTTCTCCGGAAATCTGCTTGTCATCGATTATTTTCCCCACTCGCTCACTTATGTGAATATCCGATAACACCATATTATTCGCGAGTGGGGCATGCACGCTCGGGGCATGGGGCATGCGCCTCGGGGCATACCCATGGGGCATACGCCTCGGGGCATACCCATGGGGCATACGCCTCGGGGCATACCCATGGGGCATACGCCTCGGGGCATACCCATGGGGCATACGCCTCGGGGCATACCCATGGGGCATACGCCTCGGGGCATACCCATGGGGCATACGCCTCGGGGCATACCCATGGGGCATACGCCTCGGGGCATACCCTTGGGGCATACGCCTCGGGGCATACCCATGGGGCATACGCCTCGGGCATACCCATGGGGCATACGCCTTGGGGCATAGCCCTGAGCTGTCCGTGCCTCCCGGTACAACTCCTCCCCCCTCAAGAGCGGCCTATCTCCCGATGCCGCTCCCGGTGTCGTCAGGTATCAAACTCCCCGAACTGAAGATGGTGGAAGAGATGACGCAACAGCGGAGCCGGTACTGGGTACACGGCGTGAGCATCTCGCGCTCCTGGTTGCTGTGAAGACGATGGTCCAAGCTGAGCAGTTTCAGGGTGCCCTCCGGTGGCCCATTTGCATGCGCAAGGTGTCCGCGAGGTGCACTCCAGCAATGGCGTTGGTGGAGGTGAGCTAGTCCAGATACACGTTGGTTTACGATATCGCTCCCCATACTTACAGTAGGTGCAAAAAAGAGGCTGTGGCAGTTCACGAACCACTGACCGCAACCGCAGTGCATTCGGGTATCTTCCTTCAGGATTTTCAAGAAACCAGTGCTTGGGCTTCAGGTACTCAATAGCATCCAGGGTGCATTTCACACTCTTGTGTCCACTACCCACGCTTAGGTACATCGCGATGTACCTAACTATACGTGTACGTTTAATGCCGCGGTGAGCCAAATTCTCGACGCGGGGTCGTGTGGCCCATTTCAGCCATTGTTGACATGTCCCTTTTGGTCCTGAAGCATTTGGTTTATGGTATTTAGCTCAATACGATAGTCTAGGCAGGTCATCAATCTTGCCAATTTCCAGAAAATGTACATTTTCAAACCTCCGAAAATCTTAGGTACATCCCTTAGGTACATCGCGTTTGATGCATGTGTACGCCCGCTAAATGATGAATATCGATACATATTTGTTACAATGGTATTTAACACCCCTTAGGGCAGTTGTGATTTCAGGGGTTTGCATTTAAACACTCAAGCACGCCTTCACTCAACACGCCTTTGTAGGTACCTATAACTGATCCCACAACATGCGCATTCACGAAAATTGATATTTCGCCTTAGGGGTTCGCACGTACGAGTGAACGATATTCATCAGGTGGGGCCAGAGGCTTGTATGGACACCGTCGGAGAACTCAGGAACGTCGGATTTCTGCCGTACGCTTGCGGAACTCCACTTGGAGTCGAAGGCTGCAGCGTGTGCCTTCACTTCGCGTCCTTGGAGGAGCTGCCCTATTGCGCGACGAGCGGCCATGTTGGAAACGGATGCCGCGAGCGAGGTCAATAGCGCGGAGGGGCAATATTTTTTTGGATTCTCCAACTACATAGCAATTAAAGTTTATCGAGGTCTACTACCAGGATCCAGCAGAACGTTCGCAGAGAGACAAATGGCGAGCTTGCCGAATATGACGGGAAAACATTTATTTTGACCTTTTTTTTTGTTTTCTTCAAAAAGAGTGATTTTGAATGCATCAGAGCGTATATTGTACGGATCGGATACGAATGTTGGATCGCAATATCGATAGAAGAGGGTGTCTATTGGTTAATTGTCACTACAAGGGGCACAAAACGTCGGATTTGGGCCTTGATTTGATATGTACGGCTTAGGTACATCGTTATGTACCTAAGGCCCTTGGGTACATCCCTATGTACCGAAGGGTAGTGGACACTTGTCTGCTCCTTCCAGATCAGGAGGTCCTCCCGTAGTGCGCGCCTGACTGTACTGGGTACATGGAGGGCTGGCCCAGATGACATCAAAGAATCCCGGTGGGTACTGAGTGGGGTCCCAGTCCTCCATTGATGCGAGATCGGGTTGCCATCGTGGGTCGTTGTCGAGCGTAATCACCGAGGCAGACGGAAAGCACTTTGCAAACTCTCTTTCCACCGATCCGGTTCCGCTGAACAACACCAAGATTCTCACTGGCCGGGTCTTTCGCTCTTCAAGGTCGGTGATCACCACTAGCTCTCCGTTCTCCAAGATTTCCACCCGCTCCCACGGGAGACAGAAGTCTTCCGGTGGAGAATCCACTTCCGGGACGTCACATTGATGTTCCATTAGCTGGGATAAAGTGACACCAAGGTGAACGGGCTGTCGCTGTTGACGTTGACGTCGGCCATGCTCAACGGACTTCAGCATGTCCGCCTGCATGCCCAACCGCCGTGCCTCGAACTCCTTGAGCTGCTGATTCTCCCCGCCTTTGTCCATCTTGTCTCTGGAGCGCCACTAGTCGTGAGCTGCCGAGTAGCCCGTCCAGCGTACCTTCCATTCCTCCACTGATTTACCCTTGACCATGCGTACACGATACGCCAGAATTTTGTCCACGTGAGCTTCCGCTTGCCCATCTACCATTACCGGGTCAGGTACAGGCAGTTGTGCTCGAGATGCAAACTCATCCATGCCGGAAACGTATGGCTTCAGGCGGTGCTGTGCAAACACGTCGTGAATGCGCCAATGCGGTGGTAGAGCCAACCGATAAGCCACCGGTGCCCCGCGGTCCGCCTCCGCCAGCTCCGCCTGCAAATCGCTGTAGAAGCACTCCACGACAGTTACAGGTCCGTGCCAACGCTTGCCGAGCTTCCGGCACATCGCACGGTCCATCACCTTCTCCGTCAGGTGACGAGCCTCGATCCATACCAGATCCCCCACTGCGTACCTATGCTGCTTGTGACGCCGGTCGAACTGCTCCCGCTGGCGCTGCTGAGCCAACTCAAGGCGGCCACGCGCGTCCCGCAACTGCGACGAAAACTTCACAGCCATCTCATGGGCGGTACCCACCCCCCCTTTTCGTCGCGCAGAGCCAGGGAGAGTCGCAGCCTCCAGGAACATGTCCAGCTGAGACATCGGAGACACCCCGTAGCATAGCTCAAAGGGAGTGAATCCTGTGACGTCACTGCGCGAGTCGTTGATAGCAAACTCCACGTTTGTCATGTAGAGGTCCCAGTCATCCGGATTGGCACCCACGAACGAGCGCAACATGTCCTCGACCACCCTGTTGGTGTGCTCCGCCTGCCCGTCTGAACGAGGGTTGTACGGAGTGGTAGAAGCCACCCGCACCCCCATAAGTCTCATTAGCTCACGCCAGAACGAGTCTTGGAACCTGGGGTCACGGTCACGTACAATCTTCATGGGGGCTCCATGCTGCATCCAGACCACGTCGAAGTAGATGCGGGCCACCGTCTGCGCAGAGCTGTCCCCAAAATTCATGGGCACAAGGTGTACCATTTTGCTCAGCTTGCACGTAAAGGTGACGAAGGCGTCATTCCCCTGGGCGGTGAGCGGCAACCCTGTAACGAAGTCCACGCTCACGTCTTGCCAGTTACGTTGAGGAATATGGACCACATGGACCCCACATGGACCCGTGAAAAATGGATCACATGGACCCGTCGATGAAGCCTTCGGGGTTTTACCACTAGATTGGTCCAAAAATCTCTATCGGTCCGGGGTGGGTCCCACACTTGGTACCACTGATTTCTCGGTCCATGCGACATTTCACCATGGGTCCATGCGGTGTTTCGTCGGTCCATGTGGGGTCCATGTGTCCATCGAAATCTCACCACGGATTCCTCGCCGCTGGCGTGGGGGACCTCGCATGGACCCGTATGGCCATGCTTTAAGGCAGCATGTGGTGCATGGACCGACCCTGGACCGACCCCGGACCGACCCTGGACCAAACATGATCGCTCGGACCCAGGTTGGACGTTAAGTTCAGCACGGACCAAACCTCCGATAGGCGCCCAACCGTACGGACCATATATGGACCTCGCGTGGACCCCGCGTGGACCCCGCATGGACCCATGGGTGGAGCACTCGAGATGGACTGCACGGGGGAGGCGATGCGTGGACCTCGCATGGACCTCGCATGGACCCGGGAGTGGCGCACCCAAGATGGGGTGCGTGGTGAAGGCGATGCGTGGACCTCGCATGGACCCAGCATGGGCCCCGCATGGACCCGTAGGGTGGCACACCCGAGATAGACTGCGCGGGGAAGGCGATGCGTGGACCTCGCATGGACCCGTGGTGTGGCGCACCCGGCATGGGTTGCGTGGTGAAGGCGATGCGTGGACCCCGCATGGACCCCGCATGGACCAGTGGGGGGCGCACCCAAGATGGACTGCACGGGGAAGGCGATGCGTGGACCTCGCATGGACCCGTGGGGTGGCGCACCCGAGATAGACTGCGCGGGGAAGGCGATGTGTGGACCTCGCATGGACCCGTGGGGTGGCGCACCCGGCATGTGTTGCGTGGTGAATGCGATGCGTGGACCTCGCATGGACCCCGCATGGACCCGTGGGGTGGAGCACCCGAGATGGACTGCACGGGGAAGACGATGCGTGGACCTCGCATGGACCCGTGGGGTGGAGCACCCGAGATGGGGTGCGCGGGGAAGGTGATGCGTGGACCTCGCATGGACCCGTGGGGTGGCGCACCCGAGATGGGTGCACGGGGAAGGCGATGCGTGGACCTCGCATGGACCCGTGGGGTGGCGCACCCGACATGGGTTGCGTGGTGAAGGCGATGCGTGGACCCCGCATGGACCCCACATGGACCAGTGGGTGGCGCACCCGGGATGGACTACACGGGGTAGGCGCGATGCGTGGACCCCGCATGGACCGGTGGGGTGGCGCGCGGTCAGAAATACGGTCTGGCTGATGGGGTCAGCGACAGCGGCCTCTTGAGGAATCGGGTCCAGGCGATGTTACGGCGGGTCCATGCGGTTATTAATAAGTGGGGTTCATGTGATTATTAAGCGGGTCCGTGTGCTGATCTTGCGGGTCCATTCGATTATTCTGCGGGTCCATGTGGGTATTAAGCGGTTGTGTGCGTTTATTATGTGGGTCCATATGGTTATTCGGCGGGTCCGTGTGATTATTTTGTGGGTCCATACGATTATTCCGCAGGTCCATGCGCTTATTAAGTGGAGTCCATGTGACAAATAGACCGCACGGGGAAGGTGATGCGTGGATCTCGCATGGACCCCGCACGGACCCGTAAAAATATTTACACTGTACTGTACATATGTTACAAGTTCTGTCGGTAAGAAACGGTTGCTAGCCTACTAATAATATTATCATACATCGAAAAAAAGAGGTATGCAAAAGGTCCCCGATAGGTCCAAAGCGGGTCCAGTGCGGGTCCAGTACGGGTCCACTAAAGGTCCAGCGTGGGTACGCTCGAGGTCCATGCTTCAAGCGGCGTGATCGTCTTCATCGTCAGCAACTTCACCAACAAAGTCAACGGTCCGGTCCAGAACCACCGCCAATATACCGGGCGTCTCTCTGATTCACATAGGCAGTCGGCGGCGGTTCAAGGGTGTGATTGCTAAGCGCTTAGGCAGCCACGGTATTGGCACGATGCAAACCTGGGACTCAATTTCTTCAGCTCGGATAATAGAATCCTTCGTGGCCCATGGCAAGTCGGTGCGTAGAAATACGGTCTGGCTGATGGGATCAGCGACAGCGGCCTCTTGAGGAAACCACCTGACTTTCACCAAAATGAATGGGTCGTGGCCGTGGATCGACATCTTGAAGACATCCAGCAACTCCGCGTACCTGATTGATCAGTATAATTCTGGGTAAAATTTGAGATCGCCTAACTCAACTGAACGAATACAACGAGGGCAACATGTCGTCCCCATTAGACCGGGATGTGGGCGGGATGGGGGCACGCACCAGTCCTGATTTTCGTATTGGGGAGTGCGAATGCCGTCAACCATTTTGTGTCCAACGAATATATCTCTGAACTTCACAAGCATGTATCGCTGAATACTCTCCTTATGAAGGTCTTTATCACGAGCTCTGAACATGCTACGTCCAACCTTTACATAACTGTATCGTAAAAGTCGTGGCGGTGGCGAGGTAATGAAGTTGATCTCTTCCGTGGTAAACTGCTTGACGACCATTCCTTCGCCATTGGGGTTCGGCTCCTTCCTCCACGTGCTGGCGTTGTCGAAGGTAGGGTCTACAAGACGCAACGGGGCAACGCGGTTTCCAGCACGTTGATGCCGACGGACACGTTGAAAAAGAAAAAAGAAAAAACCACGCACGTTGTTGATGCATCCTGTTTTGAGAATCAGGTGAAGACATTAGTCCGATGCGGGTCCCATGCCAGTCCTAGGTCCCGCCCCCATGGGGACATCGTTTCCGATGGTTCCAAAGGACGACTAGCGAGTGCGACTGACTATAAAAGTGATGCAAGTGTGGGTACAAACCGTCGAGATCGCCGATTTTCCGCCCTGATGCGTGCTGCAGCCAATTCAAACTGATCTCGAAGTTCGGCAAACCAATCGAAATGAAGGTACAGCCAGGATTTGATGTCCTTAATGGTATCTGAAGCCCAAAATATCGAACTTTATTTGAAGAACACGATATCGAAATGCAATACATGGGGCGGGGTCAGGGCGGCGTGTGGGACCGATGGGTCCGATATGTTGACTCAACAGGGGCGGCACGGTATCACATACCTTCTGATAGCAGCGTGTTCTTGCCTTGACGCTCCACCCCGGATTTGAGCATCATTGAAACCCGCAAAGGTTCGGGGAGTGGATATACAGGTGGCTTCGATCCTCGCGCCAAATCGCTCAACCCGCGACAAAGGTTTACGAGGCGCTCCAGCTCTATATTCTTCATGATGCTGGCCACCGGACTCGATCGCGTTTTGACCGCCTGTTTCATTCGGCCAAAGTAGTCCTCGAAGCAAAACATCCATAGCTCACGTGCTGGACCGTACATCATGAGCTGCGGCACGACATGAGTAAGGAGATGCTGCATCATCACCAAATCGGCTGGTGACATGTGATCTTCACCAAGCTTTAGGACCACTTTCACTCTCTCAATGAGACCTGGCATTTCCTGGAAAAGGCAAATAGCAGATCTCAAAAGGAAATAGTATGGGTACAATATAGGTGCATGCGGACCTACTATGGCCATGTGGGTACTAAATCAGGGAGACGGTCCGCCCCCATCGGGGCGGGGCTCAGGACCAAGATTGCTGCTAAACTAGGCAATGATGCTTTACCTTCAAAAGAATTGTAGGGCTGACAACCTCACGAACGATGGAGCATATCTCCCCAACATAATCCGCGTGCAAAGGCCTTTCCACGAGCCCATCCCGACCAGGCCAGCTCGACAGAACAGGCATAATTCCTGAAGTCATCGCCGTGATACCCAATGCCGCCTTTAATCTTCGAGGAATGAAATTCTCGTTAGCCTTCAGTTGCATAAGCTTCTGGGGCAGTGGGCCCCATGATTTTGGTGCGCCCAGAACGTCACGTAACCACTCGGTCATGGCAATTCTCGACGGCTTCGACGGTGCCCACGGAGATGGTTTACCTGCAGTGGGCACAAAGCGACAGGTCAAGATTGTGCCCCTACTTGGGGCCCAGCTCCGTACCCGTTGGGGCTAGTGTGGGTCGGGACGGGTCCCACGCGTGGTACCCCTCGACTCTAGCAACTTACCAGCAAGTCGCTGAGCTGCTGTTCGAACACGTGTAGCATTGCGAGGTTGCGGAGGCGCAACAAGCCAGCCCCGATTGACCTTAAACTCTCTTGCAAAATTCCGACAATGCGCTGACCAGTTGCCACCACAAATCGATTTGTGTAAGCGTTGGACCAAGTTGCTCAATATGTGCATCAAGTCCAAAAGGTACATGTATATGACGTGGAAGTACACCAATCTGGAGAACGCGCAAGGAGTTTTCACACCAAACTTCTTGAAACTATCTTGTAACTGCTCTTTGGAAGCGCCGTTCTTCGCCATGCCTTCGTGCAACTGCTGTATTTGTTGGACACGTTCATCGGTGTGGAGGTCAGTCTCGGTATCGCCACCTGGGTAAGTAAGTGTACAATCCATAATGAATTGGGGCAGATTGGGGGCGGGTTGTTGGCGGTACGGGGGCGGGATAAGGGCGAGACAGGGGCGGGGCCAGGGCGGGACTCGGACAGTGCTTAGTAAGCACCAACGCTCCTATCACAAACTTCTCGGTAAACGCGACAGGTACAAGACGGGGGCGGGATGGGGGCCAAACACCGGACCGACATGGGACCAACATAGGACCGATCTATATGAGTATGATTGTACATCCAAGAATGGGCGGACCTCGTCGCTTTTGGAACTTCTCCAGAAATATCGTTTTCCCCATCTTGCTTTTCGCAGCCCCAATGCCGTTGATCAGGCACTTCAAGCATCCCATAATGGCAGTCGCAGCCATTCGTCGGGATGCGTCCACAAGGCCAACGTAATCCATGAGTACCGCGTACACCATGCATCGAACTGTAAATTGTTCTTTCTCGATGACGTCGAAAACCGTATGACCAGTGGACCACAATACCTCTAGCTCATCCACCAGGTGGTCGTAAAAGAGCGAAGTATCCTTGGGCTTGCCCTCCGCAATACCATACGTGAACACGTGCTTGTGTCGTTCCTCCCCGGGCAAGTTGCCAATCGTGAAGCAAATGGGCATGATGCTGAATAGCTGATCGTTGAACGGGTTGATTCCATCCGCGCAAAGAATAATCCATAGATTCCGGCGGTCTGCGAAGAAATTGGGGTACTTCTGGACCAAAGCTCGGAGAGCAGGAGAATCTGCATTGGCATGGACGGGTCCAATGTTAGGTCCCCATCGGTCCGGGGTCCCGACTACATGTATACCACCTATCGAACCTACTATCATATCAATCTGATAATTTACTAAAAGTTCGCTGATTGAGCTAGGATAATGAGTGTTGGGTCCCGCAGGTGTCCGGTATCGGGGTGGGCCATTGGACCGATTGGAACAGGAAAGGGCGGGACTATGGAATACTCAACAGGGCTGAGCATTTTTTATGATTCGCACCATGTATCCCGGTGACTTTGTCTGGTTGTTGGTCAGGGAGCTTGGTCGCATCGAAGCTCCGCACCATGGCACAAAATCGGATCGGTGAACCACTCCATATTCAATATACGATATACTACTGAAAAAATATATACACTGAAAAAACTTACGGTGTTAAAGTCCACACACTCACAGTAACACGGCAAGAAGCCTTCTCAGTACCGTTGCTGGCCTCTTAGGCCTCCGACTGATCAGAAAACCTCAGTTTTCAGATCCGCTCCGTATGACAGTCATACTGCCTGTCATACTACACTGATCAGAAAACCATCAGTTATCAGGACGCTTGTGAGGGACTGGAGGGGAGTAAAATACTTATAAACCGACGAGTGTCGTGAAGTGAGGCAGCATTCAGTTTTATATACGTCGAAGCGACATGGTTCGCAAGGTCGCGTGAACGCGTAGGCCAATCAGAAAGCACGAAGGGCTCGAGTTCTTTTTATAATCGGGTTAATTACAGCGCGTATTTCGAATGCTGTCAGAGATAGAACGTGACCTAAATATTTATAGAAGCAGGCACGGTGGTAGGCGTGCACCGTAGTAATAAGTAGTGAGGTAGGAGGAGCTATTTCAAACAAAAAGTTGAAAAGTAGTTGAAGGCTTCTATTATGAAGCCGCAACTAAATATTAGAGTTATTATCCAGTCCGTTTTCTTTTAAAATTCCACCAATGGCTCCGCAACGTGCTCGCGGGGAGTTTTTAAGACAGTCCGCCGTTCAGTACAAGGGTGACTCGCCAGCGGTGCGGTTTGTGTTCATCGGAAAACTGCGTAACTTTTGTGTCTATTCTGCGAAAGGCGGGTTAGCCCGCCGTAACACGTTGTTAGATACGGCGGGTTACCAATACCTAGGCATTTCTACGATATCGCGCGCGTAATCGGCTTCGGGCAAAAAGTACGAACAACAGGCGTTTATCAACCCTCAAAATTACCCAAAAAACGTTGCGAGGACTCTTGACACTTTGGTCTGAGGATTGATAATCGAGTTCGGGCAAAAAGTAGGAACAACGGGCGTTTATCAACCCTCAAAATTACCCCAAAAAAGTTGGCAGAGCTCCAGACACTTTGGGCTGAGGATCGGTCTACACCGATAGGGAAGTGCTCTAGATCGAAGCTTAAGGTCACAACACATAAAACTTTCTTGAAATATTGTCACTTAGTGCCTTGGGACCACCACGTAGCCTACGCGGAGCAACAATAAACGAAGTTAGGGGTTAACCCGCCGTAATTTTGGGGCCAACCCGCCCTAACTTTGAACGCCATTTCAGCCCGGTGTACCCATCCAAGTAGCGGAAATTACAGTTTCCACACACAAAACTAACTACAATAAACATTGCCAAGCATGGGTTGTATGCGATATCTCGAATTATTAAGGATATTAGGGTGCTCGAATATCGCTCTTAGGTACTGTTAACCCGCCCTAAAATTAGTAGAATAGACATTTGGAGCCTCGGCTGCATAGGTCTGGTAATGGTTATGGTTGGCGCAGGACTGTTCGGAAAGGAAGATTAGTTTTTTGGTGTGGTGTTTCAGGCTCCTGCTGAGCGGCTCGGAGGTCGCCCTGCGAAGCGACCGAGAGCGAGAGCCCCAACTGGGGGTCATCAACAACAAGGTCAACCCGCCGCGGTTGACTTGAACAAGGAACCCGGCGCCGAAGAGG
>LGRX02035718.1:0-48046 GCA_001247695.2 Cymbomonas tetramitiformis
CGATGCCACACACTTGCCCCGTCGGCGCACCCACCGCGCTCTCCCTCTTTTCCTCCGCCGTCCGTGGCACTCGGGGGCAACACTTCTTATCCTTGCACGGGCACTTCTTGTGCACCGCCTCCCGTGCTTCGTCGAACCCTTTAAGCACCATGCGCATGTCCTCGCGATACCTACAACAACAAGAGATGTTGTCCCTTCTTGTCAACCGTACCACATTGTGCGGTTTGCAAACTCCCGCCTTCTCAAACGACCTTTGCCCCACCTTCACGCTTGGATATTTCGCCACAAATCTCCGGTACACCACTAGTTGCGAAGCCTCAAGCCAATGCTTGCTAACGTACTCACGGGGCGTCTTAAGCTTCCCCGTGTGTGGATCTCTTGCCAACCCCACGTCCTTCTTACAAGGACTCACGCGCGTGTTGTCCGGGTGCAACCAAAAGTCGCGGATGAGTGCACAAGTGGCTTCCGCCATGCACCCTGAACGACGCCCACGTCGCTTGGGGCGCGTCACACCCACGTGCAAGCTCCTTCGTGCACGCTCGGCATTGCCCACCCTCGCACCCGCCAGCATGTTTTTATGCCCCGTGATGCCCGCATATCCTACACGCTTATGCACGCCTAACATTGTTGTCGCTGCGGTTAACACTTGCCCCTCTTGCATGTTCTCGCCAAACACTGCGGCCGCCACTGCAAGCTTGTGCTCCTCGTTCAAGTTAGAATTCCTACTCGACAGCGCCCCAAAGACCGCAACCAGGTTTTCTAGAATAATGCAGTCCATAGCTTTGGTCTTCGCCATTTCTGTATCACCGAACAACGCTGCGCGACAGCGTTGCAGTACACCTACTGCCACTTCCTTTGGCAGCGTTTCAATGTACCCCCTCACCGCTGAAGCGATGCGGTTTGGGGACCTACTAAAAATCTCGCTCATCTTCCCTATCCAGTGGTTCCTGTTTCCTCGCTTCAGTGGCGTGTATTCCTGTGGTCTGTCAACTTCGTGACGTGTCAGCGACCGACGCAAACCATCTTCTTGCCCCTCTATCCCTCCTTTGGACACTTCGCGCGAAGTGTCCAGTTCGTCCGGAGAAGAACATTCCTCTTTGTCTGAGCTGTCAGGAATCTGACAATTGCGCAAGGGCGTGGAAGTCGCCTCAGCTCGTGCAGATGCCCAAATATCGCACACCGAATCCAACTTGGTAACCAAGTGTCGAAGCGTCGGCATAGCTTCTTGCGGTAGGGGCCACACTCCAAGAGGTATGGTGCGTGCGGAGTCGCCTACTTCTACTAGAAGAGGTAGCAAGTCCATAAGAATTGGCGGGATATCCCAGTCTGGTCCAGGATTGTAGCTCGCGTCTGAGCCGCACAAAGCTAAAAAGACGCTCATAGCTAGAATGACATGCATGATTCCACATAACTGCCCTAGTAGCCAACGTCGATCATCCTGAACCACGGTGAACTTCACGTGGCCTTCCACGATGTGCACCCCTGCTACAAAAAGGTATGCGCACTCCTCAACAGTCGTTCTCACGCATTTTGTCACAGATCATAATAGTTCATAATAGCTTCGGGCTCTTTACAAATAAAGTACAACCGCACCGTTGAAGCTTGTCGGATTGGGGCGCCGCTTCGTCCCACCCATATCGTTGTCGTTTCTACCACGCTAACCACATATCAAATATACATGAAATATATTCGTGCGAGGGCATGAGCTTCCTCGCACTTCCGGTCACATTCTTGAAGAATACGAACGCGTTTCACTTCGAAATGGCGTGAAGTGCTTCATGATGTGGCGCTTTGGAGTTCACCAAATCTGTCAGCGCTCCACATCATAATTTATATCCGTGACATAATGTTGTGTGCATCGTGATGTGGCGCTTTGGAGTTCGATCAAGTTTTATCGACGGACTCCAAATCTGTCAGCGTTCCACATCATAATTTATATCCGTGACATAATGTTATGTGCATCTTGATGTGGCGCGTTGGAGTTCGATCAAGTTTTATCGACGGACTCCAAATCTGTCAGCGCTCCACATCATAATTTATATCGGTGACATAATGTTGTGTGCATCGTGATGTGGCGCTTTGGAGTTCGATCAAGTTTTATCGACGGACTCCGATCAAGTTTTATCGACGGACTCCAAATCTGTCAGCGCTCCACATCATAATTTATATCGGTGGCATAATGTTGTGTGCATCGTGATGTGGCGCTTTGGAGTTCGATCAAGTTTTATCGACGGACTCCAAATCTGTCAGCGTTCCACATCATAATTTATATCCGTGACATAATGTTATGTGCATCTTGATGTGGCGCTTTGGAGTTCGATCAAGTTTTATCGACGGACTCCAAATCTGTCAGCGCTCCACATCATAATTTATATCCGTGACATAATGTTGTGTGCATCGTGATGTGGCGCTTTGGAGTTCGATCAAGTTTTATCGACGGACTCCAAATCTGTTAGGGTTCCACAGCGAAATATTTTTGCGTGGGATATTTGTATGTGCATGGTGATGTGGCGCTTTGGAGTTCTGGACGGACTTGAAGGCCCAAGACTCCGCCTTTACTGAATTGACTTATGCTCCTGAAACCTAAGAGTAAGTAGCACGTTAACACCTTGCCCCAGAAACATGGGGGCGAACCGTGGAAAACAGGCTGTTGTGAAAGCTATTGCGAAGAAGAAAGAAGAGAATGTAGTGAAATGTGTGGTCCGCGATTGTGCGGTCCCGAAAACTATTGTACCGAAGATCCAATGCAAGACGTGCCAGGGCTACTTTCATTTCGCGTGTTCTAGCAATGAGGAGGTTGGAGTAATATGCAAGCAGTGTGGTCCTCGGCCGGGGAAGTGCGTTTATTGCAAGAAAAGCGCGAGCATCATGACTTGTGGTGTTTGTGGAGGTGGTTTCCATCCTTCATGTCAGCGAAAATTCGGGACTGGCGATTTGGGTTTGCTCACAAATCAAAAGAACTGTGGGCGCAAGGAGTGCGAGCAGCGATCAGAGTGTACTGCTAGTGAAGTGGCGGAAGATGCCACCGAGGCCACCGTTAAAACGCTGGCCTCAATTGACGCTCCCCGCGCGTTGGCGGGCTTGGCCAAGGAAGCGCAGAGTTCTCGAAGAAAGTCCTTGGACTGGCCTACTAGCGCGCTGAAGACCGGCGACGCTGGTGAGCACATTTTTCAAAGTGGTCCAATAATATAACGTTGTAATGAGTTTTTAGTTCTATTTATGTTTCTCGTCCTACTTGTGTAAACGTGCTTGGTTTTGGTGTTCTATGAATTAGGTGGGCTCGCCACGGCTCCGCCCTCACCCCCACCGCCAGCACCAGATGAGTCCTGCTTCATATGCGAGAAGGACGATGCACGTGGTGTCCACAGGTGCTCGCACTGCAAGGCTAGCTACCATAACGTGTGCATGGTAGCCAAAGGCATTGAAGAGACGAACAATTGTGGTAGGCCGGAGTGCATGGCGAAGCGCACGGTCTACCCAACCTCCCAAGCCGAGAGAGACGCTGTGAACCTCGCAAAACATGGTGCCATGCTGCTGGAAGGCGCGCTCGAGAACAGTTTGCCGTTGCTTGCGGTGCCGTCGGCGCGGCCCCCGCCCCTTGTTCAAGCGGCCACACCCGAGGGCGTTCGGGTGGGTGTAGAGGGGCCGTCGGGAGGGGCGGAGCAACCCGCGCATGCTCCCGCCCCCACCAGCACGGAGGTGCCCGCACCCGACACCGCAGGGCTGGTAGTGAACGCGCCGTCGGGAGGGACGGCTCAACCCGCGGATGCTCCCGCCCCCACGAGCACGGAGGTGCCCGCACCCAAGACCGCGGGGGTGGTACCGGACGCGCCGTCGGGATCGGCGGAGCAACCCGCGGACACTCCGGCACCTGCCTTGTCCATGCTCTCGGAGTTCTCGGCATCGGCTCCCCCACCCCTTGAAGCGGCCACACCCGAGGGCGTTCGCGGGGGTGGAGAGGAGCCGTCGGGAGGGACGGAGCAACCCGCGCATGCTCCCGCCCCCACCAGCACGGAGGTGCCCGCACCCGACACCGCAGGGCTGGTAGTGAACGCGCCGTCGGGAGGGACGGCTCAACCCGCGGATGCTCCCGCCCCCACGAGCACGGAGGTGCCCGCACCCAAGACCGCGGGGGTGGTACCGGACGCGCCGTCGGGATCGGCGAAGCAACCCGCGGGGGGTGTAGAGGAGCCGTCGGGAGCGGCGGCTCAACCCGCGGATGCTCCCGCCCCCACGAGCACGGAGGTGCCCGCACCCGAGACCGCGGGGGTGGTACCGGACGCGCCGTTGGGATCGGCGGAGCAACCCACGAACACTCCCGCACAGGCATTGCCCGTAGGTGGCCATCAGCGGAAGCCTCGGTGGGAGGACCTGGATCTGCCGCAACGTGTTCACGCGTACAACAAGTACATTAACTTTAGGCCGCGGTATGTGTATGGCGACGGCTTTGGTGGGAAGGAGGGATACGCCGAGAAATCGAACGGGAAATTCTCGTACGGCGGAGTGGTGTTTCACCAGGGTCACTCGGGGGGGTATGTGGTAGGCTCAATCCTGCACATAAAGAATAAAGGGTGGTTTGTCCATTGCGGGGGGCCAATCGATGGGCCGAACGCCGACCCGGAGATGTTTCACACCTTCCGCATGAACAAGCTGAACGTGGGCGTAACGGACAAAGCCCGAGGGGAGGCTTACTTCCGTGACAACGAGCAGATCGACAAAGTGTTCCAGGTCCTCCGGAAGTTCGTGCCTCAACAGATTGCCGTGGAAAAAACGAAGGGCTTCCAGGAGGGCGTGTCCGTCACGGCCCCGTTGAGGCAGGTCAATACGGCGGACCGGGTGGAGTTAGGACCCAGCGTTACCCGTGACGACTACCTCTTCGTCGACAAGGACGCGGCATCCGTTGCCCCTAGCCGTGGGGGCGCGGGTTCCGAGGGGGATACGGTCACGGAGGATGCTGCACCGCCTGAGACAATTGCGTCTCAGGCGGTGAAAGGAAGGAAGCGCATGAGGTCGGATTTGGCTGACGGCCACACCTTGCAGAAGCGGGTTGCCGCGCCTGCGCACCTGGCCGTTCCACACCGAAGGGGGAGCCAAGCACCGAGCGACGTGTCGGGTAGGGCACTTGATGCTGGCACGGGGAAAGGCACGGGGAAAGCTGGAGGTGGTCGTTCTCGAGGCCGGAGGTCAAGTGTCGGCAGTGGGGTGCTGTCACTATCACAGGCGGCGCAGGTGTATGTAGAGGAAGGAAGAAGTGGACCTGTGCAGGTGGGCGTGACGAGTGAACAGCTGGAGGAGCTGTTGAGGAAGCAGGGAGAGGAGTTTGGTCGGAGCTTGGAAGCGTTGGAGCAGAGACAGCAGAGCGCACTGGACCGGCGCTTAGAGCTGGAGCGCGCTAGTTTGGAGACGCTCCTGCCGCAAGTGCCGGCCTCCGAGGAACCGCGTCCGGCACCTGTGGCGTCGGCGACGCCCACGGCGGAGCAAGGGACGGAGGGTGAGATCTCAGGTCTGGAAGCAGTTCGTCAGGGCGTCCCGCAGGCCCAGCAGCAGGAGGAACTCCTCCTGGCCCAGCACCTGCAGCAACTCCCACAGTCACAGGCTCAGGTTCATCAGGTGCTGCAGCCCCAGCAGTTTCAGCAGGTGCTGCCGCCTCAGCAGCTTCAACAGCCGCAGCAGCCCTTGCAGCTGCAGCAACTCCCGCAGCCCCCGTCTCAGCTTCAACAGGTGCTGCCGCCTCAGCAGCTTCAACAACCGCAGCAGCCCTTGCAGCTGCAGCAACTCCCGCAGCCCCAGTCTCAGCTTCAACAGGTGCTGCCGCCCCAGCAGCTGCAACAGCCGCAGCAGCCCCTGCAGCTGCAGCAACTCTCGCAGCCCCAGTCTCGCAGCCCCAGTCTCAGCTTCAACAGGTGCAGCTACCCCAGCAGCTTCAACAGATGCAGCAGCTCCAGCAGCTTCAACCGTTGCTGCAGCCCCAACAGCTTCAACCGGTGCAGCAGCCTCAGCAGCTTCAACAGCTGCAAGAACTCCAGCAGCTTCAACAGCTGCAACAACTTCAGCAGCTCCAGCAGCTCTCGCAGCTTCAGCAATCCTACCAGCTGCAACCACAATTGCTCGCGCAACCCCAGCTATTCGCGCAACCCCAGCTATTCGCGCAACCGCCGCAGCTGCTCGCGCAACCCCAGCTGCTCGCGCAACCGCAGGTGCTCGCCCAACCACAGCAGCTCGCCCAACCAGCACAGCAGCTTTTCACCCTGACCGCGGATCAATTGCAGGACCTTGCTCGTGGGGCTTCACGCTCACGTGTTTCCTTGGAAGAGCTGTTCGACAGGCGCTAGCTTAGAAATCGTTTGCCTAACTAAAAGTGCTATTTGAGCTGTCCCGAGAGCCGCATCTTGGTGCTTCGTGCTACAGTAAGCTGCAATTTTTGCATAACTCTAATAACCTGACACTACGGTAATTATGTCACTTGCAAGTATTCATACATTAGATTGTGTATGAACATTGGAATATAAGCATGGAAATGCACTTGCATATTGAATTGCTCTTTATTTTCAAAACATCGGCCGTGTGCATGACACGGCAACCATCCTGATATTTGCAGTGAACAAATTGGTCCCGCGCGGCTCCTGCAAAACCCAAAATATTAAAATATTGCATTATTTTGTTTCTACGAACCTTCTCCGATGTTCTCCAAAAATATTAAATCATACAATATAATTTCCCGCTTGTTATTGGCCTTGTAGCGACACATTCATATGCCGCGCATGCATGCCAAGTGCAAAATTCGATTTCCTGCCGTTTGCAGTGACCAAAATGGCCCCGCACGACTACTCCAAAACCCTAAACGTCAAAATTCATATTTTTGAGTTTGTCCAAACCTTCTCCAAACTTCTCCAAAAATATCAAACCGTGTAATATCATCATTTCCCGAAATTGTGCACTTTATAGCGGACCCCGCACACGCCGAACCCCCTCTCACAACTAATATTTCACCCACACCACCCCGCCAGCAACCCTAAAACCCTAGAATATTGGACATGCAACCTTTTACTGCCTTCTACTATCATGTTGCACCTTCCCAAACCTTGTAATGGCCTTTTATAAACTTATTAATGTGTCGCGCAAGCATTCCATGTGCACAACTTGATTCCCTGGTATTTGCAGTAAACGAAATGGCCCCGCACGGCTACTCCAAAACCCGAAATGTCAAAATTTTACATTTTTGAGTTTGTCCAAACCTTCTCCAAACTTCTCCAACCTTCTAACACTTCTAAATGTCATTTTTTCGAAAATTCGTCAAATTATGCATAAACGTACCACCCACACGTGCCACATGCCATATATCTGCCAAACACAAAGTGTATCCAATAAATAGGTGGCATTTAGGGCATATCTGGTTACAGTGGCCCTTTCACCCAATAATATGATTAGGGTGTTACATGATATCAGTAACCCTAATATAGGTAAAACATAAGCAGTATAACGTTTTTGCAAAGATTTTTAAGCAAAACTGCATTCAATACCTAAGTGAATGTTAAGTGATTTTCAGAGGGTACGTTACACCCCTGACACACACATTCAAATATTAGGGTGTTACAGGGTGTTACACGTGTTATGTCTTTCAGGGATTGTTATTTGATAGATAAATATCCATTATAGCAAAAAAAATCAATCCCGAATTTGCAAAAGATTACACGTATTGTATTTTGACCGATTTTTCGTTACAGCCAATATGTTCACCCCTATATATTACACACCTAATATCTAGGGTGTTACACGAGATATGACTATTGTCATTATGATTTTCTCATACCTCAATAGGTATAAAATCATATTATCAAATAAAATAGGGTCCGATTTTCAATTTTCAAATCTATCGCAAACGGATTTTACCCATTTTGGCCGTTTTTGGCTATATGTATATATATATATATACATATCTCTGTGTGTGTGTGGACTGCAAAGTACAGAAGCACTGCAAATCACTTCACCTTTGCACATGACAAATTTCATGGCATAAAAGTGAATTATTCTGCATATCAACATCTGAGGTTGATCACATTTCTGGGTTTTACTGATTGAAACCCATGGAGGCAAATGCACTCTCTGGTGATATTTAAGATATATCAACTGTAAATGAATTCACAGTTGTGTCAGATCCTAAGATATATTTGGATGTATACAACGAGTATATCAAGTGATATCTCTATGTTCAAATACATCTGGACACTGCTAGATATAATCTGAGCAGTTTTTACACAACACAATGTTTGTGTGTATGTACGTCCACAACCACCTTTTGTCAATTCATGTATGGTTGCTGATCTGAGTTGGTACATGCATGTGAAGTGATCATCTGTATCAACTGTCAGAATGCAATGTAGATATTGATGTTGCTCCAGCGATAGTGTGTGGAATGACGAGTGGACTGCACCCAACAGTTACCAGCTGTTTAATGGGTGCAGTATCTTGCCTTCGGGTCTGGAGATAACTCCATCCAGCCCTACAGCATCTTGTCTTATCCTGCTCCCTTATCTATCGCAATCACTGACATTTTCCACGCACATGTGTTTGGAAAATGGTATCTATGTATTATGTATAAGATATTGGTATTATACATTGATCATGTACACTTGCTGACTTAGTGTAATGTCGATATATCCATAACATGTACTGACATTAATATTATTGTAAGGACTATGATAAGTACTGTTATATCTAGTTTTATAGTGATGTGCATCTGATGGGATGGTATACACAGTAACTATATATTGTATATGTACTTACTGATTAAGTACACTGAAGTAAATCGATATAAGTTAATCATACAGGTTTGTCTGTATACCACTGGACAACATATCACAAGTATGATGTATATCAATATTTTTAGTATACTGCTGTAATCTTGTACATCTCATCCTGATGAATGATGAGTTGAATGGTAAATTTCACAAGTAGCTCCGATGAGTATCCAACTTGATTAACAGGAGAACATATGTCCAATCCCAAATCCTTCGTCATGGAACAATTGTACTAATTCCTGTCTTAACAATCAAGATTGGCATCTTATACTACTTGGGTTTTGAATATAGCACTGGACTTGCAAGTTCTAGCAATATGTCACAGTAAATAAGTATGTATGACAGTATGCACAGCCGCTATCGTGATCAGGTTGCATGCGTGCATGTCAAGCAATAATGTATGGATGTATATATACCATGCACAGTAGTAGCAAAGTATTTATGCATGTATGCATGTATACTGGATTTTTACATGTGTATATCTAGCTTGATCACATGTATATCCCGTGCACACAATCAAAGTATGCCATGTGATAGTGATCTGTGATAATAATGATAAGTGTGATAATAATGACCATTCATTCACAATCACAGTATTCATGTGTATGACGATGACGATATCGCACACTCTATCTCTGCAAAGCATGTGTGTGTATAACAATGCTGATGTCGCACACAGTATCTCTGCGCAGCATGTATGTGTATAGTTGGGCCTTATTTTATCATGCGTCAATCTGTCGCTGTATGCGCCCACTTGGTGCGATATGGTACGAACATCGAGATTTTGCACACTATGTATGCGCGTGATACGAATTGTGTATGTCGCATGTCGATATGCATGTTAATGCATGCGTCGCACGGTACGAACTATGATCATCGCACATCTGCGTCGCACGGTATGAATTGTGATCATCGCACATCTGCGTCGCACGGTATGATTGCGAATGTCGCTGTCGCTGATGATGAGATTGTGTGCATCTCTGTTGCAGTTGATGAGATTATATGCACTGACGCTCATTTTTCATATGCGCGCTTAATTCTCGCACATCGTACCATACCCTGCGATTATTGACAGCATACATATATCGTGCGCACACCTCGACGCAGTATATGCTGAATGTGATTTATGTCGCGCCGACAATTTTATGCACAATTCCGCTCGGATCGCTGACGATGTATTGAAGCGAAAGCTGTCGTGTATGTGCAGATATTCGACGGTATGTATGCCAACTCAGTCGCGCTGTATACAAATCAATATAGGTATATATGTCAAGTCTGCTGCACTTGAGTTCTCGTTCTTCGCCTGAGCGGACTTAGAATACCACTGATACGGCTGTAGATACAAGCGCCGTGAATATATTATCAATATACAAAAGTAACACTGCAAAGTTGGACAGCAATGCAGGTGAACGGATGAGCGGAATTTTGTGAGTGCAGTCTCTGTAAGAGGATCTGCTGAAGCACAACGCTTCCTCACTTTTATACCTACGTCACCCATCATCTTAGATGGTACCGCCATTGGGTTGTGAACCCGAGACGTAGGTTGAACGACCAGCATGGTAGTAACGACTAGTTCGTTCATGCTGCACATGCGAGTTCTGCGCATGCTGAAAGCTAAAGATGGTTCTTGGTTTGTTTCCAAGATGTATCTTTACTTTGCCATCTTCGAGTTCAATCATACGAACTCTCGATGACAGGGATGCCTGATGATATGACATAATCATCTGGCGACATGTACAGTCATCGTCGACCGTACTGACGACTGTCATAAATGTATGACGCGACTCGACCTGTACAGTCATGATCGACCATACTGTCGACTGTCATAATAATATATGACATGACCGACTGTCATAATAATATATGACATGACATGGTATGACATGTATGACATGTATGACACGTATGACATGTATGACACATATGTCATCGGTCATAACCCTGACAATCACGGGGGACTAGATATCCAGTACTGCCCCCTGTATGACATTCCTCGATGCATGTGACAGATGACTGCATTATTCGGCTCGAGACCGCGAGTCACAGCGATAGAGACCGCGAGCCACGTGTTAGAGTACTCGAGCATTACCGTAGCCGTACTCGTACAACTTTACACAGCACACGTAGCCGCATAAGCTACTTAGACTCTCTTATATTACTCTCATATGTTATATCTTTTACAGTCAGATATCTCACGTTTCAGCCTCATATTTTTGCTTACAACGATAGTATTAAAACACCGATATACAGAATATTCTACCCTGTATGTGTTTCAAACGCTATCTATTATACCACTGACCCGCGTCCGTTGTTTTCATGAGAAAAGAATGAACCTTCGACGTTGAGTTATCTATTGTCGAATTTTCCCGAGGACTGTAAGCATCGACAATTCGACATTGAAGGGCAAGCGGAGATCGCAAACCGCGCAGAAACATACACGAACATAAAACCATCCCGCGCATCGCGGTCGCGGGATCGTACTGCATGTTGATTCGGTGTTGTCTCTTAGAACGAAAGGAGGTCGGGTTGTGGAAAATTAAACACTCTTGACGATCTGAGTTGATCAGTTGAGTGATCCCACAAACAATATAATAGGCTTTATATATGTGAACTATAGTCACATTTCGTGTATAAACGCATCGTGCATGTGCATTGTGTTAATCGATCTGAAGCGATCTGGAGGGGGGCGGTAAGGCTACTATTTACGGTAAGGTGACCATACCGTAAGGTCGACCTTACATTACCGTCATTTTGGGGGGAAATTCGACGGTAATGTATAACCTTACCATTACGGTAAGGTCACGATAACGCTTTCCGCGTGACGCTAACCTTAACCCACACCTCTGGCCAACTGCACCCTTGACCCGGCTGACCCTACCTGTCGTCCCACCAATTCTGGCGTGGGGGGTGGACCGTCATACGATAGACCATCATAGACGATAGAGCTACAGTCTCACGTCAGGCTCTAGACGTACAGTAGAGGTAGAGCTCTATCTCCATCTCGTATCTGGTATCTGCTATCAGGTGCTGTATCTGTTTCTGGTCTATCTCGTCTGCGTCTGTTCACTGAAGTTCACGTTGTCAGTCGAGTGTTCAGTCGGAGTGTTATGTTAGCTCGCGTTAGGCCACGAAAGTGTCACGCGACCGCATCACCGTATTCGGATAGCATTTGGGTTGTGAGCCATCGAACCTTGAATGCCAATCCTCCGCTCGCCCTCTCTCGTTGTACGTCCTCAAGTTGAATTCGCTGTCACTTACGGTCGTGGACCACCAAGTCGTTTAGCGTTGTCGGGTGTCTCTTCGAGACGGTCACGCTGTACTCTTCCAGAGGGAACTTTTAGCCGTGCTAAGAGAAGTTGTTCAGCTGTCTACTTACATAATACTCAACGGGCGGCTGTATTCACACTTGTATGTGAGTACTCACTGGTCTCGTGCGACCTTCTTGCTGAGGAAATGTGGTGTAGCAACCTTTTTTCCACCGTTGCTTCAGGTGAATCACTGGTCGTGACATAATCCTTTTGTCGAATGCAGGAGATTCTGGACGCCAAATGTTTCGTCTCCTATCGACATCAAGCTGCGACCTGCGTCACACAGAGAGCCCTGCGAGAGTCGCGCGAGACTCGTGACACAAGTGTTGGCGATGTGATTCTGATTCGCACGCGCAGATTCAAAGTGACATACATAAACGCAGCTGATGATCCCCGATATTCGTGAGGTTAGCTAAAGCCTGAGAGCTGTGCCGAAAAGTGCCCTGCTCCTTCAATCCACGAGTGCATCACTAGTTATTCGTGACGCTGCATCAACGGTGTTGACGACTGAAATAAACTTCACACTGCTTGGAAATGCAACCGGTAAGAGTAGTCGCCTCTTGGGCCGCTGTTCTTGATATAATCACGCGGATTCTTGGTGTCCGCGGCGACCTGCACTCTGGTGGCCTGCGGAGCGCGCGGCCTGCCGAGGTGACGCGCCGTGGAAATCATATCCACAAGTCGTCGAGCCAGAACTGACTGGTCTCATGACGTTTATCAGACCTGCCTCGATTCGCTCAAGCGTCCTCTTTTTCACGGCAGTGCAAACTCGCCACTCTGTCGCTCACACGCAAAGCGATGCATAGCAAGCGTCGTGCGTTTCGTTACGCTAGAATATGTCGCTTGCAGGTGAGCGCGGACATTTGCATCACTGGCAGACCCCAGTGCAAGCCAGTCTCACCCGGTCATAGTCTTGTAGTGCGCGCGCGCGTAAGGCCTCCCCGGCTTCTCAATGTAGAGCATACGCGTTTGGGTTGCTTATCGGCTGCAGGTCTACGAAGTCTCCCTGAGGAGTCGAGCGCGGTCCAGCGAGCCGTCCAGCGCGGTCTCAACGCTCGAGAACTCGCTCAGCAACTTCAAGGAATACATCGTACCGGCCGTGCCGGAGACCACTTCAGTGAGCTCCTGTGACACTGCCCGCGGGCGCATTCCGAGGAATTTTGACCGTCATACGAGACTTGTTAGTCGGGGAAGGGATGCAATGGACGTCAGCAGTACTCCGCCTCAAAATCCCCTCCGAAGCGCGGCTTCTGGGGGGAGGCTTCAGCGCGCGAGTCCCAGGACTAGGGGCTCGGGGGAAGGCTTCAGCGCGCGAGTCCTAGGACTAGGGGCTCGGGGGAAGGCTTCAGCGCGCGAGTCCCAGGACTAGGGGCTCGGGGGAAGGCTTCAGCGCGCGAGTCCCAGGACTAGGGGCTCGGGGAAAGGCTTCAGCGCGCGAGTCCCAGGACTAGGGGCTCGGGGGAAGGAACTGTCTCCGAAGCATCTCAGGACTCCGCCATTGGCCCATACGCTGACCGCCGGCGCCGCTCCGCAGGAGAGCCTACCATTCAAGAGCTCCGGCGGCCTTCTGGGCTGCTTCGATGGGCGACCGAAGCGCAAATCTTCCGCATCGCGCCGCCCATGTCCCTCCTCTGGGGCGGCCCCCGGTGCCACCGCTCCTTCCCACGAGGGCGCGAGTGCCGCCTGCTCGACGCGACAGTTGGGGCCGTCATCGAGACCGCGGCCGTCGGGCGCAACAACCAGCGTGACGATATCCAACAGCATCGCCAAGGCAACACCCTTGTACCCGTGCACCCTTGTACGCGGGAAATAATGTTGCGGCTGAGCTATCGGCACTGAAAATAAGCGAGAACAGAATCGCAGCTTAGCTTCTTCGTGGTCGCTTATCACATCGCCATGCCGCCGTGGGTCAGGCTTAATCACACAAAGCGTCGCGGCTCTCCAGAATCGCTGTGATGTGCTCCTGCATGGCGTGCCCTTCAAGCAGCGGGGAAGAGACTCAAGCAATGTGCATGCTTGCGGGGCAGCGTTGGGATGCACAAGTCACTTGCCAGCTTAAAACATCTGCTGCGATTCAGTTCTCCATTCGCCATCGTGCACACCAGCTTGAGACAAGTGCCTCGCTGCAGCTGGACTGGAGTGCCGGCTGCTTCTGCCTGAGCCGGGGCACCGGGCGCGGCGGGCACCGCAGGATCTGGTGGGGCACAATGCGCGGCCCCCGCGCGAGCGCAAGGTGCTTCACGTGTTCAACGGCAAGGTACTCGGTCTTGGCACCCCGGAGCATCCTCTGGAGACGTTAGCGAGCAGGGTGGAGTCGCAAGCTATGCGGCCATCGAAAGAGCCCTGTAGCGCCAGGGGGGCCCTCTCAAGGCCCCAGGGGGGCCCTGCACCGAGGGGCTCGAGTGCGCAAGTGAGCTGCAGCTCCGCCTCCTTCGAGCGTAACTCCTCGCACTCCGTCTCGTCCGACAGTGGCAAGCCCGACCCGTACACCAGGACGGCCCTTCGAGGTGCCCCCCGCCCCCGCCTCCATCACACCGCTCGGTTTGCGCGTCGAAAGCGAGAAAATGTGAGCAAAGTCACAAGCTAATGCATCCCACGTGTTTCGCGCCCTGCCACGTCTCGCACACGGCTGTGTCTTGGCCTGAGCCGAGAGTAGAATAGCGATGCGGCGCGTTGCACAGGTGCCACCCATCACGGTACCTTTCCCGCTGCTAACTGGATGTTGTCCACAGGGGCGCTCCCTCCGAAGAAGCGGAATGTGGAGGCGACGTCGAGCAAATTCATCTTTGAGGAGGTGAGCTAATTTTGCATGGAACCCAAGACCTGGTAGTCTCGGCACTGCCATTACGACAAGCGTCGTTTTATAGCCCGCTATCCGGCAGCCTCGGCAATGTTATCATGGTGTGCATGGTGTGAAGCCCGCTTTGTGTAATTTCTTCGTGTTGTGCTCATCGTGAGGCTAGCACATACTTGCCACGCGGCGCCATACCGGTGCCACTTTGAGCGTGTGCAATAGCTGCCGTCAAGCGCCCTGATAGCACTGGATAGCTTCGGGCGTTGCGCTTGTAGTGTAGCTGCCACGTGGCTGCCATGTTGGTGTCTATTGATGGTTTTCAGCATGTGGCGCAGCTACCACGATTCAGCAGCACTTCAAATGACCAGGGCCAGCCATCGCAGGGGAGCACGGGGGACATGCCTGGTACGTGCGTGTGATGATGTAGATAAAATCGGTCCATGCGCTGGCAAGTTTGGCTGCATGGTAAGATGCTGGCGATTCATTCCAGGAGATTTCGCCTTGAGATGACGGGCGAGGCGTGCCAATGGCCCGAAATGTGCATCACAGATACCCGTGTTGTGTGGACTACTTCTCAACTTTCACCGTTGCCACGTCAGCTAACCGGCGACTTTGGAATTCGCACCGCGCCGTGGTCCTCAACATAACGCATGGCATGTTTCTATTGACACCGCACGCGCCGTGGTCACCAGTGCCATGCATGTCGAGGTCATCGGCATGGTGCGTGACGTGGCCATTGGCACAATGCACGCCATGGGTAATGAATACACCCTGCCATACCACGGGGTGGCCCCCGGCGCCCATGTTGGCTTCGCGCAGATAGTGCCGTGGGGGGCGTCGGGGACTGTCACAGTTACGCACGACGACGATTACATCCAGCGTGGTGGTGTGCACTGGAACGAGGGTGACGTTCGCAAGGAGAGCAAGATCCGCATGATGGTAGCCTCACCCAAGTTTACCGGCGAGGGCAGCCTGGACTTCTACAAGCTCGGCCCGGTGGCCGGGAAAGGGGCGTTCTCCACGGTGTACACCGCCTGGCACCGCCTGTCCGGCAAGCGCGTGGCCATCAAGCAATATAATCTGAACCGGCTAGCGCGAGATACTGGTGTGGTTTCAAAACCTTCTTCTCCTCATGCAATATGCGGCACCCTCGTCATTCCTAGGCGCCCGCTGCTCTGCTCTTCGCGCCTGCTCCTGCTTCTGCCCCCCGATTGTGTTGGATGTGAGGCCCCCTCAGCTGGACCTCCTGAATTGAAGCTATTTCGGGACGGCCAAAATGTTGCACCGAGAATGATTGCTGGGCTCGCGAGCGCCTTGTGTGCGTCGACTGCAGTTCTCTCAACCTCCGTCAAGCGGGAGATTAAGCTGCTGACCAAGATGAACCATCCGGGCATCGTCCACCTCTACGAGACCTTCGAGACGCGCAGTGTGCTGTGCCTGGTGTACGAGTTCATCCCGAACGGGACATTGTTCAGCGCGCTGCGCAAGCAGCGTCAGGGAGATGTGACCGCCGGTCCCTCTACCATGACCGAGGCACAGGTGTCACGCATTTTGCTGTCTCTCGCACAGGTGTGCACATATGTGAGCTGGGCTTCGGTTCCCCCTCCGCGATCGATGCATCTGCGTCTCTGTATTTCGCTGCTCTGTTTTTGGTACCCTTGGCGATGGAAGCTGCTTGTCAGGTGGCTGGAGACAGACTTTTTTGAATATTTACTGTATGATGAATTGTAGCTTCTCGGGGACTCGGAGACGGAGGCCGCTGCTCTGATTGTCTTATCACGGAGGCCGCTCCTCAGGTGGTCGCTTCTACAACCACTCGGTCCGAGTGGTTGTAAAGGGTGCGGATTTGTGAGGGCAAGCGTACCTGCCACGCCCCGCGTCAACATCACGGGATGCAGCGAGGGGTATGCTGGCTGAGCAGGCTCTGCAGCACATGCACTCGAGGAACATCATGCACCGAGATATGAAGCTGGACAACGTGATGCTGCTGCATGACAATAAACCCAAAATCCTCGACTTTGGATTTGGAGCGTGCTGCAAGCGCGATGTTCCACCCGGTGAAGCCCGGCAGCACTCTGCTGACGTGTGCTCGTGCACCCGTAGTCGCCTGGATCCACCCGCCAGCGTGCTAGATCGACCCGCCAGCGTGCCTGAGGTGCAGGCTTGTAAGTGTGCGCAGTATGTACAGTATGTACTGGGTGTGTAGAATATGACGCGGTGGTCTGTGGGGGGCTTTCGAGGGCTCCAGGGACTAAAGGGGAGCCTGAAGAACGGGAGGCCAATCTGGCTCTGACCCAGGTCTTTGGAACCCCGATGTACATGGCACCTGAGGTGTGGGACCAATGGTATGCCAAGGCGGCGGATGTATGGAGCTTAGGTGCGACCCTGACCCTGAGGTGGGATCATGGTGGTGCCAAGGCGATGGCCGGAGGCGTGTTAGGTGCACCTCGACCCTGAGGTGTGGGACCGATGGTATGCCAAGGCAGCGGATGTATGGAGGTTAGGTGCGACCCTGAGGTGTGGGACCGATGGTATGCCAAGGCGGCGGATGTACGGAGGTTAGGTGCGAGGGCTCCGAGAATCAAGTCCGGGATGCAACCCGGAAGGCTGACCGCTTCGAAGTGATGGTTTTCAAATCTGCCTCTTAGGGGGCATACGCTTTCAAACAGAGTTTCAAAGAGAGATCAATTTGAACCGCGCGATATTGGTCCTCAAACTTTGTTACCCGTCGATCAATGGCTGCCGAAGCTTTTGCCGTACGGTATCGGCTTTTTGTAACGGCACTCTGGCAGGGTCCGATGGATCCCTCACGCGGCGCCACTTACGCGACCTTCGGTTTGGTGTTTCTGGGCATGCATACATTCAAACGGTCATCCACATGCGACGCCAGATGGCTGACCGAACTCGAATTATGGTGGCGGAACCACTTCTCAAGCTCCTGCCTGCCAATGAGGCCACACATGAGCTACCTCTGATCTTCGAGTATGTGCGGCTCTCGGCGAGTGACACGTGTCCCATCAAATGTCCTCCTTTGATGTTTTCACGACTTGGGATATGTGAACCCCCCTCGACGCTCCCCGAATGTTGCCCTGTCCCACGGGAGAGGACCGGTGGTACTGCCTAAATCATGATTGGTGGGAAGATGTTGGGGCTGGTGGGATGCTCTCGATCCCATGTTGCAGGAGTCATCATTTATTGCTTATTGGAGGGGCACTTCCCCTTCTGGGCCTCCACCGAGGAGGAGCTAAAGTGGTCCGCCAAGCGCGGGGTGTACCATCACTCAGAATCTGTTTCGCCGGCAGCACGCAACCTGCTGAGCCGGATGCTGCAGGTGGATCCAGCGAAGCGGCTCACCGCCGCGCAGGTGTATCTCGATTTATTCCTGTGCCCCCAGTTCCCTGCCTTCCCGCACGGCCGCACCCGCCATCTCTAAATGTTTCTTTTGCTCTTCACATCTCATTGCCAACAGGCAAACTGCATAGCATTTCATTAAAAATAGCTTTCTTCTTACATGCTTTGAAGTGTGTGAGAGAAAATCTCTTTTTGGAATGTCTTCTCTAGGCTGATTCACGGCTTCACATGCTTTTTAGGCTGATGCACAGCTTCTAAGGCAAAATGTTTAGAGTCTTCTGGGTTGGGTGGGTAGGGAAGGCAAAAGAACAGAGCTGCGGATTCCCACGGGCGGAACTCCTAAATACTGTCGTGTGTAAAGCCTTTAGATCTAACTCAGCTGCTGATTTGATCTAACGGCTCAGGAAACTCTGATTGATCTACCGGCACAGAAACCTCTAAAATTCCGCAGGCTCCAATTTAACCATTTCTTTTGCTCTTCACATCTCATTGCCGTGTAACAAAGATCATTAGGCACACTGCTCTGTGCCAGGCTGCCGCTGCTGCTGCTGCCACCATCTCGGAGTGGTCCACCCGAAGTACTTCTCCATGTGCTCGTCGGGAACAGCTGCCGGGTCAATGTAGGAGTGGATGGCAGAGGACAGCTGAGACCAGCCGCCCAGGAAGCAGCACTTCTCAAGCGCCGCGTCCACAGCCCTGGCACAGGTACAAGCCCCCTTGCGGGTGCTGTGGCCAGAGAAGTGTCCCCCTTCCGGAGGGACACACCCCAGCCTCCCCAATGCCAACTGCACCCAGCCATTAGCTTGCTCCGACTGGAGCTTCCCTTGCTCCCACGGCAGCCTCCAGTAGCTGCCCTGCACTTCCGAGCCCGTCACCGGGCGCTGCCCCCAACAGGCATCCCACACCTGCTGCCAGTGCTGCAGGAGCTGCACAAGCCCCGCCACCCCCGCTGCGGGGATGGTGAGCCTCCTCCTGAGGCGCACGTGCCCCCTGCCTTTCTCCTTGTGGAGAACCATGGAGATGTCATCACCTGTGATGCTGATGTGCTCCCTGCGCATAGAGACGCCCGTCTCTGGCCGGCCGAAGGTGACGAAGGCAAACACCACGTAGGTGCACGCCCTGAGCAGCTCCGTAGCTGCCCGGCCCACCGGCTCCAGCCCCAGCCCGTGCTCATGCACCGCCGAGACATGCCTGGCAGGCAGCCAGGTCCGCACCGTCTGCTCCTCACCCGCGGCTTCAGCCGCCTGCACCTGGAGGCGGGACATGCCCTTCACTGCTCTGGAGATCGCCCGGCCCTTGGCAGGCCCGGGGAACCCCATGTCCTCGTGGTAGTTGTTGATGGCGGACAGGTAGGGCTGCATGTTGGACGCCTGCACCGTGCCCTTGTCCAACATGTGAGCAATGTACAGCCTCACCGTGGCCCCCGTTGCCGGGAGCCACTGCCTGCTCTCCGCCTCACAGAACGCCATGAAGGCCCGAGCCTTCGGCCGGTAGTTGCCCACCGTCTTGTCGCCCAATGCTGCCCCCTGCATCTGCACTGCCAGCTCAGTGAGGGAGCTGTCCCCCAGCTCCCCTCTCCAGCGCTCCTGAAGCGCCGCATCCCAGCCAACCACCTCCTGCACCGCTGCCGGGAGCACCTCATATCTCTCCTTGCTCATGTCCAGGTCCTCCTTGTCACCATCCTCGTAGGCAATGTGGGTTAGGCCGTGCGACCCCGTGTCACCCCCGGTGCCGGTGTACCAGGCATCATCCTGGGGCCAATACACCTTCACCTTGAGGCCACTCGCCAGCCCCGCCTGCGGAGCCCGCCCGGCCGCCCGCCTCCCATCCTGCAGGTAATGGCTCACCGGGAGGCGGAGATGCGGAACATGATGCCGTCCCAGCTTGAGGCCCCGAGCAGCTCGGACCCTCCCAGCCGGCTGGGAGTAAAGAGGTCCCTGCCCCGGGGCAAGATCACCACCTCGTCGGCCATGGCCTCCAGCTGCTGGAACCACATCTGCCCCGGCCAGTAGGGCGCCACCACCGTGGCGGCGCACTTCTCTTCCCGCAGCTTGTGCGCCACCTCGTCGAGGAGGGACCACGGGGGGTTGACCCAATTGACCTCTCCTAGCCAGGAAAAGGCCAAAGAGTCCACGCCCTCGCACCCCGGGTCGTGCCACCGTGCGTAGTAGCGCGGCAGCTGGGCGGAGAGTTCCGAGGCGAAGCGTCCACGGTGTGCTGGTGCCATTCCCGCTCCGCCCACTGAAACCACCTGCGGTTCAGCCGCCAGTCGTCCAGGTCCCGGTCCCGAGACAAGCGGTCGGCCCACTCGTTTGCCTCGCTTCTGATGTACCTCGCCTGGAGCTCGATGTCGTTCAAGTCCAGCAGGATCCACAGGCGCCGCATCCGCCGCATCAGCTCCGGGTTGCGCGACGTGAAGTGCGAGAGCATGGCCACCACCGCCTGGTTGTCGCAGTAGAGGCGCACCACCTTCCCGGTGAGCTCTCTCAGGAAGGATTGCACCGTTTTGTACACGGCCTCCAACTCCAGGTGCGTGATGTGTAGATGCCGTAGCTCGTCGGACCAGAATCCTCTTGCCGCGTGCTTGAGGTTCAGCACCCCGCCCCATGCGAACAGAGACGCGTCGGTGTGCACCTTCTTCTCATGGGGCTGCGCCAGATCTTGCGACCGTTCCACCGTCAAGCCGGCAGCCTGAGCCACCACTCGATGTCGCTCCACGCCTGCCGTGTGAGCTTCACCTTCGCGCCCCATCCCCGCCTCGTGGAGAGCACGAAGTGGAGCTCCCTTAGATACAATCTGGCCGGAGGGATTGCCAGATACACAGACTGGCAGAGCCCCGTGAACGCTGCCAGCTTCCGAGCTGGGAGCCACCTCCGCTGTCGCGACGCCTCGCTGAGAAGCGCCTTGGACTGCAGGTGAATCTTCTGCAGACTCGCCGGTGTCACGCGGAACTGTCCCGCCTTGAGGTCCACCTCGAGCCCGAGGTGCTCCACCAGCTGCGTCGGCTCCCATTGCCCCTTCTTCTCGTTGCGTAACAATCCGAGTCTCACCAAGACCCGAGATGTCAACTCGCGCGCCCTGAGCGCCTCGATCCTGCTGCTTAGCAGCAGCAGGAAGTCGTCCATGTAAGGGAGCACCCGCGCCCCCTGCTGATGCTCCTCGCGGCCGCATCCTCCAGCTCGTCTGCGAACTGCCCAACGTCGTCGCACCTTGCTTCCGCTTTGCAGCTTCCGCACTTCCCGCCGATCCTCCGCGGATCTTGGAGAACGCAGGCACTCCACGAGCACCTTCATGACCTTGACGAATATTCGTGGCGAGTCGTTCCAGCCGAAGGGAAGGGCGCCGCACTGGAATAATTCCCCCCGCACGTCGAAGTGCATGAACTCCTGGAAGGCGGGGTCGATCCCCACGACGTGGTATCCGTCCTGGAGGTCGAAGCTGATGCACCAGTCGTTCGGCTTGGCGAGCCGTCGCAGCTTCTTGAGCGTCTCCATCTTGCAGCGCGACTTGACGCAATGCGAGTTCAACCAGCGGAAGTCCATCACTAGACGCCACTTGTTCGTCCCCGGCTTCGGCACCAGGAACACTCGGGATACATGCCGTCGCCTCCTCGCTCGTACCCATGCGCCCGTCTTGAGACACTGCTCGGTCTCTGCGGCCATCCACTCCAGCTGCGGAGGGGTGGCGTCGCCCAACGACACTCCGTGATCGAAAGGCAAAGGCGCCTTGTCGACCCAGCGCATCCTTGCCCCTTTGCTGATCCACTGCATGACCTCGGAATTCGCGCCAGTTGCGCGCCATGCCCCCCTTCTGCTCCGCACCCTTTCTTGCAGGGTGGGCTCTTTCCGTTGGACGCCCCGAGGGGCGGAAGGCGTCCAACCTTTCCGTGATCGGAAAGTTAGGTCTGGGCTTGGGCGCCTCGCCCAAGCCCTAACCCTTTACCTCCCTTGCCGCTGCCGCGGCCACCTTCACCTTTTCCAGCGCCACCGCCCGCTGCGCCTTTGCTTTTGCCTCCTTGACGGTCACGAAAAGTCGAAACTTTGGCGCTGGCCTTGGCGTGCGTGTTCATCACGGCCTTCGCCTTCGTGGTGTCGAACTCCTTCAACCACTTCGTGAGCACTGAGTCGCTCACCAGCCCGTCGGAAAACGCAATCGCATCGTGCATGTACGAAAGCGCAGGGGCAAGCACCAACTGCTCGTAACGCATGGACGAGTTGGTGCATTTGGAGAGGGCGTCGTAGGTCTTGTCGTTGTACAGGTCGTACATCTGCGGCATATCGGTCTCCAGTGTCGCAGGTCTCACAGGGAACGGATTCCCTTCAACGTGTGGGACATACGGGAGTTTTTTCAATGCCTCCAACTCCGCGTCTCCGCTCTGAGCGGAACCACCAGCCTGCGAAATGGCTTTCGCTGCCGCCTCCTCCGCGACTTCAACTCTCGCTGCGTGAGTCTCCATCTGCTTCATCATGAGCTTCATCATTGCGCCCTGTTGCTCCAACAGGACTTCCATCCCGGACTTCGCCTCCGGTTGTTCGGCCGCGCCAGAATTGTTCTCCGATGCGCTTTGCTCACCGTCTTGACTCATTGTCGTAAGTCGTCAAGGGTTTAGACTTCCACAGTAACGTTAAAATGTGGGGTAAAAATTTGCAGTGTGCCGCACTAAGAATTTCTCCGCGAGGAAAATTTCTTGTGAAGTTCTCTTGCGAAGGCAAAAGAACAGAGCTGCGGATTCTCACGGGCGGAACTCCTAAATACTGTCGTGTGTAAATTAAAGCCTTTAGATCTAACTGAGCTGCTGATTTGATCTAACGGCTCAGGAAACTCTGATCGATCTACCGGCACAGAAACCTCTAAAATTCCGCAGGCTCCAATTTAACCAGAATGAAAAGTGTGTGTCAGTCCGCATGTGTGGAGAATTGTCTGTGTCCTGAATCCTGAATCTCTTGGACAACTGCTATTTGAGGTATCACGTCGCCAAGAAACACGATTGGACTCCTATATGTTCGACCTGTATTCGAAAGATTCGGTGCACACTTCGAAACATGCATCCGGATTCTCTCGAGCTTCGTGGATATCGGGGCTCCTCCGTCCCACTGAGCCATCTAAACGCTTCCGTGACACCTGCCCGCCCACTGAAACCATTCGGCCATAGCCGCCTTTGCCTTTGAGCTGCTCAGGCCAACCTCCAACTTCTAAGCTTCTGCTGTGAGCTGCCACTGCACACTCTAACTGTCCCAGAGTCACGTTCAATATCCGCCTGCCAGCCACAACTCGTTGAGCATCCTAGGACTGAATGATTGTGACCTACACCCGTTCCTCCAAAATCTGAGCAATCTCCAGCTGCTTGCACTATCTTTTTAGGGACTAGGGGGACTAGCCATTAGAGGTCGCTAATTACAAATTCCCTGGGACTAGTCTTGTTTTATTACTGCACATTTGTCCGTTAGTCATCCATATGCACGATAGCCTTCTTCTTCATGTGACAAGGTGTGTTTCTTTGCTTCTGCTGTGTATGCACTTCTCTTGACTTTCTTGGCTATTGTTCAGATCGCATGAGCACATTTCTCATGGACTCCTTGACCTATACCTGCATGTTTTTCTCTCCTTTGGGTTGATGGTCTCGTTGGGACACTTCGGCTGCCTCACATCACTTGATGTGCAAGATGCAGGTGGTGAAGCATGCATGGACTCGAGGTGAAACCCTCGGCATTTTGGACAGAAATATGAATGAGCATATTGATTCCAATACTTCCAACTCGGTGATGGATGGCTATGCAGATTCCATTTTAACAAAAATGGAAAGGATTGGTTTCGACATTGAAAAGGTGATAACATATATTTACTTCACATGCATTTGAGCATGTATTATTTGACATGCAATTTAATGCAGCTTATGTGTTATGTGCAAAATCAACACTCATTAGATGTGCGTGCTTTGAAACACAGGTGCGATATGCATTGGACAAAGAGGAACGCAACCAGCTTACCATGACGTACAAATTGCTATTTCTAGAAGCGGGAAAATCATTGTGCAGGATATGAAATTGGTAGGCTATTTACTTAGGTGTTGTAGTATGTGTAGAAGGCGTCAATGCAGGATGTTGTGTGATTTAACTGTTATACAGCATGCTCGACAGCTAGTGAATCTCTATTGTGCACACCACTCCAGACCTTTGTATAACGTATAAGGAGCTGCCCACTTCTATAACGCAGGTGGCGTAGTTGTTGTGGTTCCAGGAGCCGCACGAGCCGGCGCAGGCAAGTCACACCCCGCATCGGAGATTATGATTGCTTGTCCAAGTGCAAGTCCTTCATATATTACGGTATCCGAAAGCGTCAAGTGTTTATTGCCCACTAAAAGATACACTGCTTGCGTATATTCCTCTAGGTCGTGGACCGATTCCACGCTTTGTGTTGAATATATATTTACACGCCGTTAGTGCAGGTGGTACGCCTTGGCACCCCAAAGCACTAGGGTGGAAGATGCGGAAAGTGCGATGATGCGAGCTTCGCATGGGGTGGGGGCGGTTACGGCATTCCCGGCCAATTTGCGTCCCGGCCAATTTGCGGATTGAGTTTACGGCTGTCCAACGTAACAACCAATCGAAATGATATCGAAAATGTTTAACATTGATTGCGGATCACCCCGTTCATGTTGTTTCCTGAAGCGCCAAACCCCAAAATAACCGCTAGCATCACGGTCGTCATCATCGGTCGATCCTGGACCCTTATTCGCATTGGTACCATAATCGTAGGATGAAATTAAGGGTTATAACCGACATGTCGGACCCTTCGAGTTATAACCGGTGCGCGAGGTTATGTGAGGCCTAGAGCCAAATCGTCCCCGGCGCTACCCAGCCGTTCAAGGCAACGAAAGGCAGCGGTCATCGTCCACGACCCCCTAACGGTCACTCACTAACGCGTGCCGCATGCTCGATAGGGTATGCAACTGATCCGAATCTATAGGTTAGCAAGACACTGACCATCCCTAAGCTAGTAATACTAATGATAAAAGTGATGAGGATAATAAAACATGTACGCCGAAAATAAGCACCATGCCCTACAAGTGCCGTTACCCGCTGCTGGCATTCTATGCATGCAAGTAAAAACACAAGTGACTATACACCCACTATATCAGCATAGCGCACGCCCTGAAGCGCTTCAGTCACGTCAAAACGACTAGGCAATCGCAGCACGAGATTTTTGGTTTTGGCATCAAAGGTTGCAAGGCTGCATACAACAGATTGACTTCGGCAATTTCGGCTCTCAACACACAAGGCCTCTGGGACACCCGCACGAGAAATAGATTGGCTCCGGACATTTTTGGTTTTGGCATCGCAGGTTGCAAGGCTACACATAAGGCATTGACTCTAGACATTGGTATCGACACGCACAGGATCACGACGGGAGCCACTAGTTGGCCGGGTGTTCGGCAGTGTGCACACATATGATCCCTCACACTTTTGCAGCGGACATAGAGTATCCCGCGGGTGCCACAGGATGCGTCGCAGCATACTGTTGGCGCACACTTTATTTTGAGATGTCGCGGCACATTGCTTGCGCACACTTGGAGATGTGGCGCAGCACACCGTTGGCACACACTTTGGTGGCAGCGCTGCATGCAGCTGTTAGTTCTACATTTTGGAGGCGGCACAGTACACTGCGGGGGCACACTTGGGATGTGGCGCAGCACACTGTTGGCGCACACTTTGGAGATAGTGCAACAGAGCAACACACTGCTTGCTGCGCACACTTGGGGATGTGGCGCAGCACACTGAGTGTTGGCACACACACTTGATACGTGGAGGGAGCTCGCAGCAGACACCCACACCGACATGGGATGCGGCGCAGCATACTATTGGCGCACACGTTGGAGATAGTGCAGCACACTGCGTGCGCACACTTGGGGATGTGGCGCAGCACACTGTTGTTGGCACACACAAACTTGGGACGACGTGGAGGGAGCAACGAGTATCACCAATACGCTAGTGTCCTTTAGCTTGGCCTTCAACATCACCTTCCTCCATCTCCATCTAGCCCCCCTCAATGGGGTATTGCCCCCTCTTCTGCACATCCCCCCTGCTAAAATCTGAGATAAAATAGAAAATTAATTCTGAATTCTGAAATGGAAAATGGAAAATGGAAAATCGACCATTACTCATGCAGCTATCCATCGGCCTGTCATACTGAATCGCTTGCGGGGACTACGCAATGAATGATCGTGCACCTTCTGTGCGTCGCGCATATTCCTCATGAAATTAAATAATGTGCACATTATGTGCGTCCGCGCGCGCGTGTCACTTCATACAAATACATCGTGTTCATCGGCGCTTATGATCGTGCGCATACGTGCGTCGCGCATATCCTTAGTGAAATTAAATATTGTGCACCTTCTGTGCGTCGCGCGCGTGTCACTTCATACATCATGTTCATCGTTCGCTTATGATCGTGCACCTTCTGTGTCGCGCGAATATCCCTCGTGAAATTAAATAATGTGCACCTTCGGTGCGTCGCGCGTGTCACTTCATACATCGTGTTCATCGGTCGCTTATGATCGTACACCTTCTGTGCGTCGCGCATATCCCTCGTGAAATTAAATATTGTGCACCTTCTGTGCGTCGCGCGCGTGTCACTTCATACATCGTGTTCATCGGTCACTTCATATACGTTGGGTTTCAGGTATACGAAAATAGAAAATAAAAAATACGCACCGACGGTGCACAAAAGTACATGCATGTAGGTGACTATATTCTACATACTTATCGGGCGTTGCGTTGTTTTTCATTATCAGCAGCCGACGTCTCGTAGAATCTGATCTTATCACACAGGTGTATAAATTGGTAATGCCACTTGTCAGCGAAGCATCCCATCTGAGGGATTTCTAATTATTGATTAAATTGTATCGAAGCACAAGTAATCACTGCTATTCATATACCCCATTCGCACAAGCACACGCTCACAACTCGCTTCCTGTATCGCAAATGCCACACTTGCATATCGTGATGCCATCTGCGCATTTGCTTGAATATATTTGCTTGATTATCATGATTGACATTTTATACTCGCATGGTAGTGCCAATGGCTGAATTTAAATGTGCATCGTCTCCATTCGCATGGCGTCTTGGCAGATATCCCGTTGGATGCATCCCAACCGACACGCAGGCTCGACAGTTGCGATACATGAAGCGAGTTGTGGGCAGATGTATTTCACAATTGCACCATGCGTGTTTGACATGCAGACGATGTAGAAAGGAGCCCGCTAGATCTCATCGCGACATGTGAGCACGACGTCTGCAAATATAAATGTCTATTAAAAGGAAGCACGTTGTGCCACTTGCGTGTTTTTATAATTGTAGCATGTATGCGCGTCCACACAATGCATATACTCAGAATAAATGTCTGCATGAATTGCCACTGCGTTTATGCATCATCTGTGATCATCGCAAATATCAGCGCAACGACGCTTCAGGTGCAGGCGCATCCGCAGGCGCATCCGCAGGCGCGGGCGCATAATACCAGATACATACCCAAATCATTCCCTTGAAGATCTGAAGCAAGTGGCTTTTGAACTGAGATCCGCACAAATCGACGCTTCAGGTGCAGGCACATCCGCAGGCGCAGGCGCATCCGCAAGCGTGTCTGCAAACATTCACGATATCGGTCGTTTCATAAATGTCACCCATCAGCAGCTAGATTTTTCAGATATGGATCTTAGTGAAGCAGAGATGAATGCACTCAATCCAGTAGACCATTCCTGATCTACATACGCATGTATAAAATAATTATGTGAACGCATATTATACTTTTTATAGCGTCTGGCACGTTTGCGATCATATATGATTATGCATATGTTGTACATATCATGCATGTCTGCATGCATGCATCTCGCAACTATTACGTGATTATATTATCATGTCTCAATCTCTGTAATTTTTACCTACGATATACGTTCCTCCTACGTTATACGATTATTATTATTATTATTATTATTATCATTATTATTCCCCGATTATTATTATTATTATTATTGTCCCCGAGTCCGCAATCAATCTGCCTCGATGAAATTAAATATGGGGACGAATCCCCGATCTGGTCGCGTTTCTCTAATGAGGGATTTTTCGACTTGAGAAGAGTCGAACACTCGCGAGTGACGACCTACCACCATACTCAAGATGGATACTTTTTGGCTTATAAATCCATCATCCAATGGGATTCTCGGGGGTTTCTATACATAACTATGAAGGGCTCGTCGAGGGCTATATTTTGGCTGGCTTACTTTTTTCATTCGGCCAATGAGCGCGAAGATACAAAAAAGATCGCGTATAAAGGCCAAATCGAAAATGTAAGCCAGCCAAAATATAGCCCTTGACGAGCCCTTTAAAGTTATATATAGAAACCCCCGAGAATCCCATCGGCTGATGGTTTTATAAGCCCTATTATGACTGCTATAGCATACAGTATTACAAAAACCATATTTAAACGTTATTCCATAAGAAACGCAAATGGAAAAAGTCCGTGAAATTACATAGACCTTTTTTCGGGTTCAGAATTGCTATAAAGGCAGATTGACTCAGAACGCGGGCACATATTCATACTCATACTGCGATTCCGCTTCATCGTTCGCGACGGAAACGATGCATGCCACGTCATACATCTTCATCGGTCGCCGGTTTCATTCCTTTCGGACGGTGCACAGCATATCGGACGGGCAACGCGACGCCAATAATTGCCATGCCGACGTGGCACGTTAAAGACCCATGGCACGTTCTCGCTGCCTCCGCCAAATCCACCCCTTTCGTGACCCCCTTGTATCTTTCCGTCATTCGTGAGCTTCGTGGGGGCGCACATTTTACATTTTCATCATTGTGCCTTCGTGTCCGTACGGTCTGGCGCGAGGAGTCCGCCTACGCCACCCGCACGTCCGCTTTGCCGCCACCGCCCCCGCCCTCTGATGGTGATGCGTGGCAGAAATCGCCCTCTATCTCCGAAGCCGAGGGTGATGGCCTTAAATGCCACCAAGAACTGCGACATCAAGCCCGTCGGCAGCTGGACCGCCCAACCGCCTAGAATTATGGTCGGATGAAGTGGGTGGGCACAGGGTACCCGTGCCTCCTGTGTTTCAATATCTGGAATGTCACAGACTGCCACCCCACGACCCAAGGTGCCCGCCCCTATACATGCAAGGAAGCATTTTCCCAGCCACGGCACTCCCCGCAGGTCCCAGACCGCCGCCACCTGCTGCTGGGACAGTGGTGCAATTTGTATTGCCTTCGGCTGAGCAGGAGCCTGCAGGGGACCTGGTGGTGGATGGGAACCCTGCACCTGAGCATGGGGCGGCGATCATGACGCTCTTCAACCAAGACATCGAGCCCGCCCCTGAGCCTGAGGAGCCGCCCTCGGAATCCTCGACGACGTCCCCGCATTTTGCTCCGGCAAATTCCGACACCGACCCTGCCGCGTTCTCTGCGTCTATACTACACAAGGAGGAGGACTTCACTGGCCCGCCTTCAGAGAGAGGGGCCTACCTTCAGAAACCGTCAAACCCCTTCCCGCGCCGGTTGCGGGGAAGAGCCGCCGCACCGCCGGTCTTTTGGAACTTAATGGCTGTCTCGATCTTTTCTAGGCGCGACGTCAAGAGCCCAAGCACCTCAAGGACCCTCTCGTCGACGCCGGAGTAGGCGGCCCCAACAATGCCGGGCCCCGCCGCCACTCCCAGCTCCGCCTGCTGCTGCTCCCATGCCACAAAAATGTGAGTGACAAGATTCGTGAGCGTCGACAACGGCACGGGACAGAGGTCCGCGGGCATGGGATACCGCACACGGACCGCCGCGTAGAAGTCGGGGTCGAGGCGCTCGTACAACTTATACTTGCGCCTCGACTCTGTCGGCGTCCAGTCCTCCGAGCGGTTGTCTCGAACCAGCCGCTGTTTCTTCGCTAGGAGTGGGCGCGGGTCGACACGAGCGGGGTACCTTAATTGTGAATGCTCCTCCTGGAGTGTTTGACGCACACCTGGAGGAACACACCCCTTGATCAAGTCAAGGAGCGCACGCCGCCCATCTCGGTCAGAGACGGAGTCCGTGCCGAGGAGGAAGTGCCCGGCCGCCGAGTCCGTAGTCTTGACAATGTACGCGATGGTGTCATACAGCAGCTCGCCGACCTTCGGGATGATGGCTTTGGCAAGGTCGTTGAGGTCAAACGAGGACAAATCCAGCCCAGCCGAGCTGAATTCGTTCTTGAGGACGACGACGATCTTGGAGAGCTTCTCAGAGTCCTTGGCAGCCTCAAAATATTGATCCTTGCCGCCCAAGGAAAGCTCACGCACTGCCTTCGCCCATTGGCGATGCCGCCCCTTCGCATAAACCGCGGCCACCTTGGTCACGTTGTCCTCGAACAGTTGCCTTGCGCTCTTAATTCCATCGGAATCATTGGCGTGCGGAGCTGCCGGGACATGGACATGCGGTGTGGATGGTGTAGGGGAGTCCCTCACCGCCGGAAGTAGTCTAATTGAGGCGTCAATGTCATTGTCTAGTAACAGACGCCGCCTCGCCCTTGTGGTTGCAACACTCATTTCTCTTAAAACCTGTAGGAGATCGGCGGTGCGGTTGACGGACACGCGTCGCTAGCGGTTCGGGAAAAGCGAAATCGAAATGCAGCTTCGTCGAGGCGGCTGTGCGGTGTGATGAGGTTGAGTAATGGCAAGCTAGCTTTGCCGTCCAGCAAGGCGCCGTGATGCGCGAATTCCGGCGGTCCCCCAAGGTGGGATGAAAACTCAAAACCAAATCTGTGCCGCGGTCCTCACCCGTGACGTCAGCTCAAAGATCACAACGCATAATCCCAAGCGTAGACGCAACGCGCGTCCACGCACCACCTACTCCAATCGGCAAAGCTTAGCCAATCATGGCCAAAGCAGTGAGACGAAATAATAGCGTGAATGAGGTCGACCTAGGGGAATATACCCGTTCGGTATATTCAGTAATATCAGATAACACAGTCGAGTGCCGCTTTCGGATAAACACTTAAACTGAATATTGAGAAGTATAGACTTGATAACCTAAACCTAAACCCGGAACGGTCACACGAATTGTACACGTACTCGTACCCTATCTAGCCACGATCTCAGTCTGGAAACTCTGACTCAGGGGCCTGCCTGTCAGGGCTGCCTGGTCAGAACTCGGCACTTACTGTATCATAGTCCTACGGGTGTTAAGCGTATCTAAGAGCGTGTTAAGGAATCGGCGATTAATCGTTAGGGCCCAAAATACGATTAATCGTACGATTAATCGTGTGGATTTTGACGATTTGTCGGACCCAAAGAGAGATCACGTGGATTCCCGGCATCGTGTCGCCTAAATCTTAGACGGTTTGCAAATCTTGCCTTAATCCGTGAATGCCAGATGTTTGGGCAACGCCCTATGCACGGATGTGCTGCTAGCTAGGTTGAAAAAGGCCCCCTCGGCCTGAACACTCTAGTAACATTGGGTTAGGAATTAGGGTTTGTGTGAGATATATAGCTACGGCTATATATGGGGTTACGGTCAGAATGCTTTCACTTTCGGTGTTTGCAAGAGTGTAAATAAACATAAGATAGTCTCGGCTTTATGCCGGAAACCCTAAACCTGTGACAGTCGTACTGTATGTACGGAGTACTAGTACAGACAAAGGATTGTGACACACACGGGGTGTCACATCCAGCACACCAATCTGTACTATTACGGAGGAAGAGTTAGGGTGGAACAGGCAGATTGTTAGGGGAAACAAAACACACCATCTCAAGCGGTGGAAACAAATTTCTAGCGGGGGCCTGTGCTCTTGGCCAGGGCGGTCCCAATTCTAGCTAGCACTACACACTGAAGGCTGCTGTGCCCGTGATACAGATCTAGTTGTGCTACTAGGCTTCTGAAAGCAACTCTAGCCACCTTGAAAGTGGTCCACAAAGCAGAGTTCAGATAGATTGTAGTTGTTGTAGTTCTCTAATTGGAAGTCCAGACTGTAGATGCCGAAGCAGTCAAAGTCCAGGAAACCAAAGTCCAGATTGAAGATGTTGTAGGAGTCAGCCGGTCCAGTGTCCAGAAGGCCGGAGTCAGCGAAGTAGTCCACTGTGCCATTCTGATAACCAGAATAGGACCCGTACACCACCGACCGTGGAGCAATCTCCACACCACAAAGTGCAGTGGCGGTGACGGTGTCGATCGTGGCGATGCTCACACACAGAAACAGAGCAGGGATAGTTGCTGCCGTGAGGAATGTGCCGATTGAAGGTGCCCGTACACCACCAACCCGTGGAGCGGGTGGCGGGACGGCATCACGCAAGTCCCCGTCGTCGGACTCCGTGTCAGCCACGCCAGCGTAATCATGCGTGGAAGAAATATACGGAGGGAGGGGATTGAAAGAATTAGCTGACACCTCTGGAGCGGGCTCAAAGAAGCCCAATTGCACAGACATGTTATCCATAAAAGATTTCTCGAAGGGCGGCTCACAGTCAACAAACTGCTTCGGGTAAACTACCGCGTCCCCCTCGGTCTCGATCGCCACTTCCGGCTCATGCTCCACGACGGCATCGTCGATCACGGAGGGTGTGGCCCAGGGAAGATATCTTCCTGGGATTGGCCGGCCCGGGGCCGTGTCACGGAGGCCCGGGCCGAAGGCGGGCCGAAGGAAAAGTTGCGGATGGGCCGAGTCGCATTGAGGGGAAAATCGATAAATTTCCAAAATTTTATCGATTTTTGACAAATTGTCATACTTAAAATTAAATTTTGCGCCTGCGGCGGGCAATTTTGGGTTCGGGCCGAGACGGGCCGAAATGTGGCCGAAGTAAATTCCCAATGCGGGCCGAGTCACCTCCGCGGAAGATATCTACCCTGGTGTGGCCGAACCGAAGTGGACCATCGGAAAGTGCTGAGAGCCGGACTCAGCACCACCACCCACCTGCTTGAGCTCACGGAGAGCGGTGCGGGCTTCATGCACGCGGGTAGCAAGGAGTGAGGGTTGGGTGGGCGTTAATCCCGCGTACTGTGCACGGAGCCCCACGTCAAAGTTCTCGGAGAACGTGAAGGGCTCCTCGTCCTGCCGAACCAAGGGATGATCATGCTGAGCACAGAGTTGAGCAAAGGCCGTGTCGTCCTCAGCATCGAACGCGGTCTGGAAGGCGGACACGAGGCCGTCGGCGTCGTCGGCTTGCTCAATCACGCACTCGTCGCACTCGATGTCGGCGGTGGGACAATTCGCGGAGTCATGCCAAAAACCCGGAGGGCATCGGATACACTCCGGAACGAAGGCTTTGGAGACGACGTGGAACGACACGGGGTGCATGCCGAAATGCCTGTTGTCGTTGCGGCGCCGGCGGTCTTGCGACCAATTCCCGCCCTTGGCGAGGGGCGAAGCGGCGAAGCGGTGCTTCATTTGGCGCTGCCGCCCATGGTACTTCCCATCTTCCCGACGGTTCTGGCGGTCACGCCAGGAGGAAGGGGGAAAATGCACACCTGGCTTGCCCGAAGGCTTGCCCGTAGACGGAGCCGGCCACCTCGTCGTCGGCTCGTTGCTCGCATTCTCGTCGGAGAGCGTGGCAAGCACTTTGTTGGCGGCGTCGATGTGGAATTGAAAGTCTTTGATCAGGGCCTTCACGTCAACGTCGGACGGCAGACCAGAGTACAACAGATTGGACTTGTCCACGAAGGGCACGTGCTTGCTCCTGCCGGCGTTGGCATCCCAAATCTCGAGGATGTGGGCGTAGATGTCTTCGAGCTCGACCTTGGCCAACTCAACGTCGAGACGAAGCGGGGTAATGACCTTGTCGTAGAACTCGGGGTCGAGAGAAGCCAGAAGCTGCTTCTTGGCCATCATGTCGTCGAGAGGCCCGGAGGCGCCGTTGCCAATAGCAGTCAGGCATGCGTCGAAATCTTGGATAAGGGGGTCGGGGTCCTTCTTGTCGTCGAAATAAATGGAGCAAAGCTCCTCGTAATGCCCAAGAGGTCGAACCACGCGAGGGATCAACCTCTTGGTCACCTCGAGAAGAGCACGCTTGCCATCCCGTCCCGAGGCCTCAACCCAACGTCGTGCGGGTGAATTCGGAGAAGTCGACGAAGTCAAAGTCGAGAAGAGGATGGCATTGAAGATGGTGTTGACCTCCTTCGTCGCGTCTGCCAAGTCAAAAAGAGCGGCATTGTTGGGGTCCTTCTGCTCGAACGCGCGCTGCAAGGACTTCACAATGGACGTCCAGAGCGTGTTACGGCGTACTTCGTCTCCATGAAAGGTGTCCTCCTTGGAGCCCAAGGCGTCGCGAGAGATTCTCTTGATGATGTCGACGTCCCAAGTAGAGTTTTGGACAGCCGCAGCGCGAGTCCGGTCCGGAGCCGTGAGGGTAACCCCTGGAGAATTTGGCGTCGGTCTATAGCGAGACCCGACGTCGCGTGAAAAAAACGTGTCTAGTCGAATGCGATTGTTGGCCCCCAAGGGAGGCGTGACGTGAGAGCTAACACTCATGATGAAAATCCAGTAGGTGGGAGCGTCGGGGGAGAGGGCCGATGTCGGAGAATACAGAAAAGCGATGGTTGTCAGGGTCACCGATGACATATATGTCATACATGTCATACGTGTCATACCTGTCAGACATGTCATACCATGTCATGTCATGTCGTGTCATATATTATTATGACAGTCGTCAGTACGGTCGACCATGACTGTACATGTCGAGTCGTGTCATATATTAGTATGACAGTCGTCAGTACGGTCGACGATGACTGTACATGTCGCCAGATGATAATGTCACATCATCTGTCATCCCTGTCATCGAGAGTTCGTACGTCGAACTCGAAGATGGCAAAGCAAAGATACATCTTGAATACAAACAAGAACCATCTTGGCTTTTAAGCATGTGCGGAACACGCATGCACAGTATGAACGAACTAGTCGTTATTACAATACTGGTCGTTCAACCTACGTCTCGGGTTCACAACCCAATGGCGGTACCATCTAAGATGATGGGAGACGTAAGGTACAAAGTGAGGAAGCGTTGTGCTTCAGCAGTTCATTATTCAGTGACTGCAACTCACAACCCGCTTGATTGTTACACTTGTGTGTGCCGTTCAACAGCACAGTGTTTATTTGATATATTGTATAATATTTGTGGGCTCGCACTTCAGCCCTAACATAATGGTATTCTAAAAAAACTCGTCAAGGCACGATACGAGAACTCAATTGTGTGCAGCGCATAGATATCATTAATTTGTGTTGACAGGTTGCGGAGCACATAAGGCGACGCACTCGCATAAATTGAATATTGATATATCTGCTGCAATAGCGAAGATAGCGTGCGAGAAAATTTTCGCGTTCACAGAAGCGCACTCGCAGAAACAGCTGATCGCACATACTACACGATAAGGTGTGCATATGGCATACATCAGCGCAGCAATGAAACGTACTCGCATAAATGGTTCGCAAATGTATGCATGTTCGCAGATGCGACGAATCAGCAGCGAAATCGTTTCCGCGCGGAAAGTCATCAGCGCAGCATCACGATTTTCATGATTGCACCAAATTGCTTTTTGTACGGCTTCATACATGTTGATGCGCGATACACTAATTTGCAGTTGGCAGCATGCGCGATGGTCACTAATTTGCAGTTGGCAGCATGCGCGATGGTCACTAATTTTGCAGAAGTGGATCGCAGCATGCGCGCGCTTGTATGAATCACGCTCGAAAATTGTTCAGAATGATATATGGCATAGTGGTCATCGACGGAATTTTGATCCGTATACATGTCAGCGCTCGTATAATGCGATGACGTGAATGGCGACGACAATACATGCTTTTCATCAGCAGCGCGCTCTTTTGCATAAGTTATTTGCAGCGTGCTATGAAAGATTTCAATTTGCGATGATGATGATGTCGAGATGTTGCTAAGATCAACTGTACAAATACTCTTAATCATCAGCATTCATGCTCACCAGAAATATAATAATGAGTGCACAATAGGTGTATGTGGATCAACACACACACACACACACACATGCACACATGCACACACATCACTTGCAGCAATCACCAACATGCAGTACATGCATTATTATACCATGTATACATTTTATGCTGAGTGATTGCGACATTGTGAATTGTGCATGCATTAATAATACAGCTTGATCACGATACCAGCTGTAGTGTATATATATCAGTTTGATCACGTTATTAGCATCATGCTGTGATACATGAACATTGCATAAGCACATTGCAGTGCATGCTAAACTATATTAGAACCCATACAGTATAAGGTGCCTATTCAGTAATCTTAAACACAGTAATTAGCTCAATGTGACCCGGTGGAGTCGAGATACTCCTCGGACAACATATTGTTCTACTGTGGATTACTGGAAGGATGCTCACCGGAGCTGTATGTGAAATACCCTACAAATTTAGGAATCGTAGGTAGGGCCATGTTTGCCTTGTATCTACCTTGTGTCTGGATGGCTTCAGACACAAGGTAGATAGGGCCATGTTTAGTCAGTTTTTCCGCGGCGCAACACTACCCAAGTAGGGCCATGTTTGGTCGTGGTTTTTGGCCTTACTTACCCCTTACTTACCTTGTACCTACCCAATGTCTAACGCACCATACGTACGCACGTGAATGCATGAATCACTTAGACATTGGGTAGATACAAGGTAAGTATGGCCATGTTTATACATAAACAAGGTAAGTAGGGCCCTACCTATCATGTATATGTACTCAAGTACAAGGTAAGTATGGCCATGTTTATACATAAACAAGGGTAAGTAGGGCCCTACCTATCATGTATCTATATCCAAGTACAAGGTAAGTATGGCCATGTTTATACATAAACAAGGGTAAGTTTGGCCTTACCTATCATGTGTTTATTCTCAAGTAATGATCAAACATGGCCATGTTCATACATAAACAAGGGTAAGTATGGCCTTACCTATCATGTGTTTATTCTCAAGTACTGAACAAACATGGCCATGTATATATCTACCGCATATCGAATACGATGTAAACATGGCCATATCTACCTAGATATTCGGTCTTTCAACGAATAACAAACACATATTAATGATATGCTTTAACACACACATATTGGATATGCTATGTATGCGTTGCATACTAAGTTTCAATATGTTGCATGCACAACATATTGAAACTTAGTATGCATACCGCAAGTTGGGATGCACTATACTTCCTAGTTGATGCTTTCGTGCTTTGAAAAGTATGCATGTGATATGTGAAAATGCGACAAGGCAATAGCAATTGCTATTCGAAACTATATTTTACTCGCTACGTAACTACATGCTCAATACGATAGGACACACGAATGCAAACAAGCATGGGTTCTAACGCACAAATGAATACATTATGCAATACAGTTAATACAAACCAATATCGCGTAAGTACTATATTTTCTAATCTACTCCCTAAATATTCACTACATTACTATTTCAAATCCTACTTGAAAACTATTTCGTAAAATACAAACAATAAGCCTATCTACAATCTACAACGCGAGTGTTGGCGTCGTTGATGAGCACGTGCCTTGCTCCTCATAAATTTTCAGCCATCCTATATCAAAGGACAAGGAACCAATCGTTAGTAAATCTGGAAAAAAAAAACAAGCACGCAAACGAAAAAAATTCAAAGACAAGGGGTCAAAGGAGAATAGAAGTCGAAGGCGATGGAGTCGTTCGTGGGTTAAATCGCGTTTTCGCCGGTCCAACTCACGAGTCAATCTGAAAAATAGCGCCAACGAAAAAGAGGTTAGTAACGAGGGAAAAAAGGGGGAAAAAATAAGAAGAAAGTTAAGGAGAGTGAAAGTTTAGAGGGGGTGAGTTGGAATAGAACCAACCAAATCTAGTCCAAAGGACTAGCGGGAAAAATCTCCCGTTCACCCCATGTAAACGTTCAATACGCGCAGATCTAACTACATCTGCGCGTAAAAAACACTACGGCACTAGTACTTGATTGCACGCAGGAGAAAATATGAACAAGCAAGAATGAATTCAGAAGCAACGCATGGAAACAAAAGCAAAAGCGCAAGCAGAATTTTGTACAGTGCAGACAGGCACTGCACTGTACAGATGGTCAACGAGAAGAGGAGGAATTTCGAACTCCAACGTTTACAAGTACCGTGACTGACAACTCGAACTGTGCACTGTACAAGTATGGTGACATGACATGACGTCTACGGTGACACGCGGTCACCTCTGCCATCGGCTATCGCAATGTCGCATGTCAACGTGCTATCAGATATCGAGCTATCGATGCCGTGTCTCTCACCCGATCGCGCGACGTTGTCTTTTGTGTCATCACTCGAGTAATGTGTAATCGCCTGGCATCTTCTGGGATAAACTGAAGACTCTCGATTTTCGAACGCCGCGATCTGAACGGTCTGAACCTGTCCGCGAACGGTCGGCGATCTGAACCTGCGCGAGTGGCGATTCCGGGTCATGGGACCCATGTTTTTTCTGTTGCGCTTTCTTTTGTGCATATTTTTTTCAAGGGTTTCCCACTTCTGGACCATTCCTGAATGGCCCATAGAATATTTGAGCAAGCCGTTTTCACCATCGTATTTTGCGAGCAAGCCCCTTTCTTTTGAGCTCAACTTGTTTTTTTCATGAAAATGACCGATTTTTGTCCACGCTTGCCCCTGCACCCTAAGGTATGGTCTAGACATGACCATGTTTGGGTCGTTTCCCCATTGGGTTTTGCATTTGGGGCATTGATTTGGGCTATGTGCGCCGCGGAAGATGTCTACCTTGTGTTCGCGTGAATGCTGTTCGAACCGGGCCATACCAGGGCAATTCTACTCAGGTACAAGGTAAACATCTTCCGCGGCGCAACACAACGTGGTTTGCCTTGTTTTACTGCCAACATTGCCCAAAAATGGCCAAGTTTGCCACGTGTTTTTAAACACAGATCAAACATGGTCCGTTTTATGTACGTCTTGCCCAATGTTGGCAGTAAAACAAGGCTAACAAGGCCGTGTTTCACCATCTCGGCTGTTGAAACTGCTTAGATAGGGCCATGTTTACACCATACTTATGATGGTACAGCAGGTTACGTACGTGGGCAAAAGCGGTTTGCAGGCACAATAGGCGATGACATCCCGCGCACAGAGATTGGCGCAAGGTGGGATTCCGGAGGAGAGACGGAGGGTCAATCCCGCGAAAAGAGCCACTGTTGCATATCGCTTGCCAAATTCTCCGGGTGAGGGCGATGGGTTGACGACGCCGCCGCGTGCGGACGATGCCTTCAAGAGGCAACGTGTCCTCGAATGGGATGCCAATCCCACGAATGGGTTTATAGATTTAGTTGAGGAACTCTTTTGGGATGGAATCATTCTGACGGAAGAATACGACAATCATCCGGCACGCGCCACCTTCACTGACATTGAACGCGACGGCATGACCGGGTAGGGCCCTACCTGCCTTGCTCTCGGGACGAACCCGGGGCGAGCATTGCCCTACCTGCAATGGGAAGGGGCCAAGTATGGCCGTGTTTTGACGTGTTCGCTGTAGGTCGAACCGAAAAGCACGGAAATTCCTCCCGTCACCCTCCCGTCACCCATCCAGTCCGCTGCTGGCGACGCGGGGTCAACCATGAGCTCGAGCGTGGAGAACAATAAGGCGTTGGCCTCCACGCGGATGGGGAGGGTAGCATCGTCCAGCAGGAAAAGGGGTGCGAAACCAATGTCCTCCGTGACAAATGTTGTCTGCAGCGCAGAGACCATCCTGGCGAAGAGCGCGGACGCGTGGCACTCAGTCCCGGAAAATCGCCCGTTCTTGTCCTCGAATAACTTTTGGCGAACGGACTTGGAGACCTTCATGTCGAAGTGTTCCCGTTGCAGCGTCCGCACCGAGGCCAGGAACGCAGCACCTGCTGAATTGGCAGCCGGCTGAGCTGCCGGCGGCGTGGCTGGAGTGTTGGCGTGTCTCGCAGCTGCCGAATCAAAAATCGTGGATAGCGCGCGTCGGCGATTCGCCATGCTAGCGGTGGCTCGAGTAGAAGCAACCATCTTGAGAAGGACTGAAGGGGCGGAGTGAGGCAACGGAACGCGAGATGTGCGGCAGTTCCGGGCGGCCAAGAAACGCGTGGGTCGCCGATACGGCAGCCGTGAGAGATCAAATAATTCAGGGAAGTCGTGTGGTAGCGGCGGCCAATACGCAACGGTGTGGGATCCAACCAGAAAACGTAAACCAATCCAACGTTAAGACCCGTAGAAAACCGTTCTCCAACCGGTGCGGCGTACCGTAAATCAACCCATAAAATTTAGGCCATACCCGTGACTGCCGGCACTCTCACGCGCGGAGCGCCTCACCCCATCCCAGGCGTCCGAGCTTAGCCACTCATGGTGGCAATCTCGCAGTGGCTAAATAAAACGCAAGTGGGGCCAAACCTGGTAGATATATGGTTCGGCGGTGATATATATCTAACTGTTGAGATAAACCCTGAGTTAAGGGTTACGGAATCAGAACGGTAAAAGCTACCGCCCTTCGGCCCTTTTGTGCAAATGGCAGAATTGGCTTCGATGGACTTGCATATGATGCCTATGTCGACCCTATCACCAATATGGGTAGGAATGTTTATGGGAACCCCCCGTTTGACGGGAAGGAAAGATTCTCAAACTCAGCGGTTATGGCTACCTTAGAACTCGGCCATCGTGCAGCAAACAATGTGCCAGGATTTCGAGGCATCTGGATCCTCCCACTCTCTCCAAAAAATCAAGAAAAGTGGATTGGTAAAGGATTTAAGATGGTATTTAGATTTCCTCACAACACCATTCCTTTCATTCCACACGGCTACTGGACGGGGGATGACCCATATGTTCTCCCGGGTGGAGGATGTTACAAAGATGATTTCTCAGATGTCTGTATTATTGCCATTGATAGCCCTCCGAGCCAAGACTTTCCTGCTCATGACTGGAGTGGGACGCAGAAAAAGATTGCAAGGTGGTACATCAATGTCCTTCCTGAGAAGAAGATTACTGACAGAAGACTGAACTGCACCGGAGTTGACCCCGAGATCTGGCAGGAAGTCCTGGGTGAAAGGAAACTTGTCATCCCCGACAGCCTCTGCCCGTGGCCCCTCTCGCAGGAGAGCCGCCAGAGTGCCCACCCAACAGAATACTACGGAGGACACTGTGACACGTCCTACACGAACAAGGACAACAAACCATTTGCAGGGACTGTAACGTGGCCCAAAGAACTTACATTGATGGGATACCTTCCGAAGCACTTTGGACAGGTTCTTAGCACCATAGGGGTTCACCAGAGAAGACTGAAGCCTCTCCTCAAGAAGCTTTCCAGACTGTGCAGATACCACACCCGCATTAGACGTGACGCCTTCCTTAATGGTCATGCTAGGGTCGAGATCCATGACCCTTTCAGAACCACTCTTAGCCGAATTACGGGTACCACTGAAGAAGAAGCTGTTGAAAGAGCAAAACATGTTTTTCTCCTGACCTCCCTTGAATGACTATCATTTCCACCCTTTCTCTTCTCTTCATTCAGGTGAACACTTTATTAACACTCCCCCCCCCTCTTAGGTAGGAGGGTCCCCCCTCCTACCTTAGCCCCCTCCACCCCCCACACTCCGCTCCCTCCGCCCCCGCTTTCCCGACCCCCCACCACCGCCCTTCCTCCGCCTCGCTTCCGCCCTCTTTTTCCACCACAGATGCAGCCTCGCTCCACTTCCACCTCCTCTGCTGCTTCTCCGCCGGCACGACCTTTTTAGCGCTCTGCGTAGTTTTGTCATGCCGCGGTTTCCTAGGTTGATCCGACCTAGATGAGCCCTTCGGGGCGCGCTATGAGGATGATTTCAGCTCCCTCTGTTCTACAGTTGCCTGCTTGCAGGATTACAGCGGACTCATGACATTGTCATTATTCTCAGCGTAAATGTTATATTATTATTATGGTAAAAGTGAGATAGATAAATCAGAGGCATACATAAATACCTAACGGGTGTTTCCCGTCTACTGGTGACGGTCACCCAGCCTACCATAGGAAGTGACATGTGACAGTTTTGAGTGTCACACACAGTGTCAAATCCAGCAAAAAGCGAAGATCGCCATGTATAACCGGATGAACTCCATAGTTGGCCCGGACAACGTCACTGGCTGTTTCTTTTGCGATGACCCCGAGAACCCTGACACCGTGTTCGATACCAAAGAGCCATTCATGCTCGCAGATCGGATCGCGTCGCAAGTAGTAATTGTGAAGCATCCTTGCATGCAAACTGCGGTGGTTCTTGACCCTCGAGCAGATTTCTTCAAGCAGAATGTCCAGGATGAAAATCCTAGCGAGGACGAGCTTGCTAAGTACTTAGGCCTGCAGTACGACATGGCATTTGTGTAGTGTAAATAGATAGCATCAGTTTGTGTATATACATAAACAAGGGTAAGTATGGCCCTACCTATCATGTATCTATGCTCAGGTACTGATCGGAAATGGCCATGTTTATACATAAACAAGGGTAAGTAGGGCCCTACCTATCATGTATCTATACTCAGGTACTAGTCAGGTAAGGCCATGTTTATACATAAACAAGGGTAAGTAGGGCCCTACCTATCATGTATCTATACTCAAGTACTAGTCAGGTAAGGCCATGCTTATACATAAACAAGGGTAAGTAGGGCCCTACCTATCATGTATCTATACTCAAGTACTAGTCTGGTATGGCCATGTTTATACATAAACAAGGGTAAGTAGGGCCCTACCTATCATGTATCTATACTCAAGTACAGGGTAAGTATGGCCATGTTTAGACATAAACAAGGGTAAGTAGGGCCCTACCTATCATGCATCTATACTCAAGTACTGAGGATCAGACATTGCCATGTACATCTTTGGAGACTGTCCATAGTAAGGACTAAATAAGCGTAATAGCCCAAAAAAAACAGATTCTGAAAATATTTTTTTTCCAATGTTTTCAAGTACAGCCCAGGTACAGCCCAGGTACAGGGTAGGTATTGCCCCCTACCTACCCCTTACCTACCCAATGCCCATACTTACCTAACTTTGAGGTGCTGTAACAGGAAGTGTAAAATGTTTTTTCAGTTAAATCTTTGGAGACTGTCCATAGTAAGGACTAAATAAGCGTAATAGCCCAAAAAAAACAGATTCCAAAAATATTTTTTTCCAATGTTTTCAAATACAGCCCAGGTACAGCCCAGGTACAGGGTAGGTATTGTCCCCTACTTACCCCTTACCTACCCAATGCCCATACTGACCTAACTTTGAGGTGCTGTAACAGGAAGTGTAAAATGTTTTTTCCGTTAAATCTTTGGAGACTGTCCATAGTAAGGACTAAATAAGCGTAATAGCCCAAAAAAACAGATTCTGAAAATATTTTTTTCCAATGTTTTCAAGTACAGCCCAGGTACAGCCCAGGTACAGCCTAGGTACAGGGTAGGTATTGCCCCCTACTTACCCCTTACCTACCCAATGCCCATACCGACCTAACTTTGAGGTGCTGTAACAGGAAGTGTAAAATGTTTTTTCAGTTAAATCTTTGGAGACTGTCCATAGTAAGGACTAAATGAGCGTAATAGCCCAAAAAAAACAGATTCTGAAAATATTTTTTTCCAATGTTTTCAAGTACAGCCCAGGTACAGCCCCAAGTACAGGGCAGGTACCGAGTAGCACAACTTTGAGGCCTCAAAAAATGAGGTTACCAAAGCCATTCCACCCAAAACTTCGCTCCATATGTCTTACATCGACCCAAACCATCGATATCTACAATAAAAAACAAACTATCGGAAACTTTATTTCACCCGATTTGGGCCGGTTTTGCCATTTTACTGCCGACATTGCCCAAGTAGGGCCCTACTTGGCTCGAAACACAAGGTAAACACAAGGTAAACACAAGGTAAACACAAGGTTCTGAATTTGTAGGGATATACCCAGCAACTCATTTTGTAATGAGATTATTATGGAATTACAATAATCCCTAAACTTGATATATCATGTTAGATGTAATCAGTGCATGGTATGCTGACTATCTTGCATGATGAATTGTCTAGGATATTGTAATATCCAGAACATATTCTACTGTAAAGTGTGTAAAAGTTATCTTATACACACACACATACACTGATAAAAGTGCTAATCAGTAAGCACTGCATGCATACACACACACTGCATTGTATGTATTAACATTCACTGATTCAAAGTGAATTGATTAACTTAAATATCTACTATGTGTATGATAATGTACATACCATTTTCCAAACACATGTGCGTGGAAAATGTCAGTGATTGCGATAGATAAGGGAGCAGGATAAGACAAGATGCTGTAGGGCTGGATGGAGTTATCTCCAGACCCGAAGGCAAGATACTGCACCCATGAAACAGCTGGTAACTGTTGGGTGCAGTCCACTCGTCATTCCACATATCATCGCTGGAGCAATAACAGCAACTACGTTGCATATTGACAGTTGATTCAGATCTGATCAGTTCAAATGCATACAACTCTCAGATCAGTATCTACATGACATCTGATAATAGTTGTTAAGGACAACACACACATACAAATGTGTTGTGTTAAATTGCTGTGATTGTATCAAGCAATGTCCAGATATGTTCTAAATAAGAAATATCATTTTGATAAATCTTAGAGCACAGACCTATGCTCAGAACAGATCATAGATTGACAAATATCATTAAAGTGGATGTTCCTAACTGGATGTTCCCACTTAAGTTGATAACTTATATATCATCAGAATGTACATTTGCTGCTATGGGTTTAAATCAGTAAAACCCAGAAATGCTATCAACCATAGATGTTGATATACAGCACAATTCACTTATTTGCCATGAAATTTATCATGTGCACAAGTGAAGTTTATTGCAGTGATTCTGTACTTTTCATTCCACACATACACTGAGATATGTCACCAAGGCAATATATCAGATAGCCAAAAAAGCTGTAAAATGGGTAAAAATCTTCCACGCATGATTTCAAAATGAAAAATGTGTGCCCATTTTATTTTAAATTATGATTCTATACCTATTAAGGTATCAGAAAAACGTAATGACCATGGTCATATCTCGTGTAACACCCTAGTTATTAGGTGTGTAATATATAGGGGTTTACATGTTGGCTGTAACAAAATACGTAAAAATCCTCCACGCATGATTTCAAAATGAAAAATGTGTGTGGATTTTTTTTGCTGAACTGATTATTAAGCTATATCTGAATATTCCCTGATTTATACAGCACTTGTAACACCCTGTAACACCCCTAAAATTAAATGTGTGTGTCAGGGGTGTAACGTACCCTCTGAAAACCACCTTACATTTATTTAGGTATTAAATGCAGTTTTGCTTAAAAACCTTTGCAAAAAAATTATACTGCTTATTTTTTACCTATTTTAGGGTTACTGATATCATGTAACACCCTAATCATAATATTGGGTGAAAAGGCCACTGTAACCGGATATGCCCTAAATGCCACCTATTTATTAGATACACTTTGTGTTTGGCAGATATATATCATGCTGTAATCAGCACGGACATGATAATATTTCGGGCAACAACCCAAGAACTGTCGGGCAACAACCCTAAAACTGTATAAACTGCTTCCTACAAGGACTGCAAGCTATAAGCTATAAGCTATAAGCTATATAAGCAACTGACCTGCCTATATGTTCACACTTCCTCAAGGAGGGAAGAAGGTGGATAGGATTCACACATATCCATTTCATATTCCGATCTGGTGATTTCTGATGGATTGCTTTTGATAAAATCACTGCATCCACAAATAACGTTGAAATCTGTACAACGTTAAATCCACCATCACTAATAAAGTGTAAACTCGGATGGGAAACTATATCCCAATGACTATAAGTTGACTCTTGCTCAGCATTTACATTCTCGAGTAAGTTTGGAATGCTGAACTATATACATAACATATAACCTGATACCATGCTTAATTGCATATCCTGGATCAGAAGATGATAGTTATATAATGTATATATATATATATATATATCCCACCTGATACACTTTGGCACTAAAGCCGTACATAAGAGTGGGAAGGACAAGTGCATCGCCGAAGGACTGGTTGAGATAGTCCCAGTACTGAAGGCAGAATGTGGCACCTGAATAACAGCTGATAACTGTTGGGAGACCACCATGCAAAACCTTCCAAGCGTAACTCCTTTGTCCTAAGATGCAAGTGAATTGTTCATAAATGTTAACATCACATAAAAGCATTCTGATAAAAACCCTATATATCCATGTGAGTTGTCATTACTACAAATGACATGGGTTTCGAATCGTCGAATGAGTATAACTCCGATGAATTCATTAGTACAGAATAAGCTGTTGGGATTATTCCTCCGGCTGGATTGCAATCATTCACAATCCCTGTACATTCCGGTGACAAAATATTGCACTGGACTGATCACCACATTGGTATAATCTGTGATATATAAGTCACCAGAGAAAGCATTGCAATCAGCACAATGCTGTCTAGACTCACAAAGATGAGTAACATATATTCTCAGATGTAATAAACAGAGGCACAATGTGACCTACGCTAAAATCGCGTATGCTCGGGCACTGTATTGTGACCTGCGCTAAGATCGTGTATGCATGGACACAACATGACTCGTGCCAATGACGTGGACATATTTTATGCCACGACATCACATCTGAAATTAATGAATCACTCAGAGAGAAGGTGTTGACATCATTATAGCACCATTATACATATAGTCATGAGGATTTTAAAGAAGACATAGTCTCTCCGATATTGACAAACATGGTACATATATATATATATATACCCATGCTCTCTGATCATATATTGACATCCCACAGCATATGATGATGGTAATAGCAAACCACTTCGCTGCTGGAGGGTAGTGTTGTATTTTATACAGCACATGCATGGGCACTATATGACCCACGCTGATGACGTGAATTCGGGCTGCATCCCAAAGACTGCGATGCACCTTTGGTGCAATGGGCTGCAACCCGAGAACTGCTATCCAGCTTCATAGTAAGCTATCACGTCATCACATAGAGGTCGGACCTCTGTTGTATTTAAACGGCGCTTGACAACCGCCTAGCAATACACTTCCTTGAGGGGGGAAGATGGTAAGCTAAAAATACAACTAAAAACCAAATAAATAATAAAGACAAATAATAAAATAAAACAATTAAGTTGCATCATCGTTTTTGCTTTGGTAAGCCTGACTATATACAGTCAAACCATGCAGAACTCCATGAAGTTGACACATATAAGTATCAAACATTTCTAAGGTCATCAGCCATGACATATATATGATAAAGCCTATCGGACACCAGGTGGGAAGGATGTCATAGCCTGATCGCGTCATGGTGACCTGAAATCGCGACCTGACCTCATGAAGGCGTGACACAAGCGTTGCCACGCTCGTGTCGCCGGCGATTTCTGGCGAAATCGCTTCCTCACGCCACGTCAGTCGTCACGCGTTGTCGCTCGCGGGAAAACTGTTACCTCACGGAAATTCATATGTCGCTTTGTACAAAATCTGTCGCTTTCTACAGTTTTCCCATGTACTTAAATATGGAATTTACCACAGGTCCCATGCCATCTTCACTGAAAACGTGAAAAGTCCATTCTATATTTTAAAGCATATAATTATATTATTGTATTATTGTTTAAAGCATATAATCGTATAATCATATAATTGTATAAAGAAATTACGGAATCTAATATATTTACTGTACGTCATAATATACACAAGTATTATATTTATATTTGTATTTATAACATACTGTCTGGTATGGAGACGAGGGCGATATGGTGG